>CATIWR010108430.1:0-49158 GCA_949677035.1 Omphalea diandra
ATATATATATAATTTTGTAGATCCAGTTTATAAATTGAAAGAATTATGCTAAATACATTATTCAAATTTTAAACTACAAATTTGATTGAGAATATAATATACAACACTTTGATCTGATTCATTCTACCATTTGAATTTCTAATTCACTATCAAACTATAATCTTGAGGTCTGACTGATCAAACAATCTACAATATTCGGATCTAGTTCACAAAATTCAATAATTCAAAAACATACCTTCCATTGTAGATATAAAAATCAAATATGGTCTTTTATATTTATAATATAATAGTTATTGAAAATGTAATATATAATTTTGTAAATATGCGCTACCTACGTTTAGAAATTATTTAATTATATTTTGAATTAAAAAATTTATATAGTACAAATTGCAATATGTAACTTTGAATTATTTTTATGTTAATATATAGTTTTATAAATATAATATGTGAAAGTTATCAATATAAATGTAACTCTTTTTATATTATATAGAGATATGTATAATTTACGTATAAAACTTAATAGTGTTACATAAAATTCATTGTAATATATAACTAAGTTACTGAAAGTTACAGTGCCTTTGAGGTGTCGTAGAAGGCACATGTGAACGAATCTCAATATTACCAATAATTGCATATTGCTCAACTTGAAAATCATAATTCTATTTTTACATATATATTCTTCAATAACTTTGCATTTTTATCAATTATTGAAATTCTATTAGATATGGTGTTAAAGTACGATGTAGATTAAAATTCATATAATATGTCAGAATATATTTGAGAGATAATGCCATAGACATGAAATTCTAGCTAATAAAAAATATATTTGGATCTATTTAAATTTAATTGGATATATTTAAATTTATTCAATCTAGATTAAATTATTATTGACCAATCAAATTATTTAGTCTATTTTAATTTAACTAGAGTCAAATAATATTAGTTATAATTAATTAAATTATTTAGAATCCACATATATGCTAATCAAAATAAGTCATGTGTCCTAAATGATGTAGCAAAAATCAATAGTCATAAGCCAAATGGACAATCAAAAGGTTTTTTAAAAAAAGAATTTGAGATAAAATCTATTTTATCTCTTAAGTCTTTTTGATAAAATGAAAAACTCCTTTCAATACCTCTATAAATGTAGAAGCTCCAACAGCTATAAGAAAATCGACAAAGGCTTCACTTTGTAAATTAAAATTGTTGGACTAGGTTGGTCAAACCTCAGTCAAAAACTCTCTTTTAATATTGACAACGTAGATTAATATGTTTAATATCAATTTTAAGTGTTGATTTTGCAAATTTTTTAAATAGGTTTGCATTGGAAGCGAAGTGAGAGTTTAAGTCTCAAGTATTGTGAAGGACATCCTAATTCATGATTAATAATTTCTAATTCGTGACTGCTATCTTGCACGAAGAATTGATGAAGTTGGGTTAGATGAATTTGCAGAGAAAATCGTAGCCACGATTTAGCTAAGAAATTGACGAAGTTGAAACAGAAGAATTTGTGGTGAAAGTCGAGTCCTTTTTCTTGACCGTGACTTTTGCATTGGCCTAAAAATAATCAAGTCCTCCACCAAAGCATGTCAAATGTCCTGAAGAATCATTAGTATACCAAAATTCATAAGAGTGAAATATTGGTCACGACCGTGACTTGATGAAGCAACATCTCCTTTTCAAACAAAAGGATTGTGATGGTCATCGCGTCCTAAAAGAGAATAAATTGCGATAGTGACTTTTATCTAGCTTGAAGAACATAAAGGCTATTTTTCTTAGACGACCAATGATGGTGTGCGACATGGACTAGTCGTTAGATACAAACAAGATTCTTTATAGCGATTTCAACCATTTTAGTCACGAAATTTGTCTAACAGACATTTAGTGCAAGATTTGTTTACCACAACTTGAAGATTTAGACATAATTTATTTGTAACATCTCTTTGATAGTTGTTGTCTATAAATACTCTATAAAATGGACTTGAATGTAAGAGAATAACATTGAACATAGTCAAACTCTTGTAATTTTGTTTCTCAATCTTAATTCTTGTATGTGAGTTATTATTATTGAGTATGTGCATTAAACACCAGTGTTTTTGGGTTTGAGAGTTAACCTAGTTATAAAAATCTTATATAAGTTAAGTGTGAGCATTTAGGAAAACACTTGAGAGGTTGTGTGTGAGCCTTGAAACACAAATTGTAAGGTTGTGTGTGAGCCATAAAACACAGTGTAAAAGTTTTGTGTGAGCTTGAAAACACTATTTAGTGATAGTAGAATACCTAATTAGAAGATTGGAGAGTAGACGTAGGGTTCGTTAACACTTGAACCACCATAAAATTGTGTGCCTTTAACTCTTCTCCGACATCTTCTATTTTCATCTCATAAAATCCTTCCCTCCAAATTTTAAATTTTCCACCAATTTAACCCCCCATTTTTGGTGCTCAAAGGCCAACAAAAACTTTTAAGTCTTCAAATCTTTCAAGCCTCTAAGCCTTTAAGTTCTACAAGTGATAATCCATTTTCGATTCAAGGTTAATCCATAACACCCTTAAATCACATTTGATACTCTTCTTTATAATCAAATGAAGAGTTTTATCATTAATTCAAAATCACGTTTGTTCGACTCTTGAATCTCATTTGTAGGAAATTATTAAAGATTGTAATCACTCTTTTTATAAATCTGATAATTTGTACTTATTTTATCTTTTAAATTTTAAGGCACAAAATTTATATGTATAGATTGTAATCACTCTTTTTATAAATCTGATAATTTGTACTTATTTTATCTTTTAAATTTTAAGGCACGAAATTTATATGTATAAATTTTTAGCACACTTAGTGAGACCGTTTCTATCTCTCATCTCTTCTCTTCAAAGCTCAAGTCAACTGTCTCAACATGCAATCCAATCTAGTTTCTCCAAAAATGAAGAATACTATTTATAAGACTACTCAACTGAAGGCTCAAACTGCTTTCACATTGAGTCGACCACACTAATACCAGTCCTTCTACTAATTTCAAAATTAAATCTATTGTTGACATCTATGTGTGATTAGTCCACTTTTACAAGAGTCCTTTGTCATTCCATAAGCATTAACTTCAACTAGAGTTTTTTGTCCTTCCACAAGCATTAGGGGTGATTAAAAGTGATTTATCCCTGCTCACTTCCTCATTGCAAAAGTTAACCTTTGGTGAGATATATGTCTATGCCAGTGACATGTCTACTTCAACCTCTCCTTATACACCATTAAGTGTTATCATGAAGGTGATGACTACAAGCACATTGATCATGAAGGAATAAATTATTAATTTAACAAAGATGGTGGAAAGTTTCACTACTGTAAAATGCTAAAAAAGATGCCAAAATTGCATTTTTATTGAATTAAATCCAAAATTGAATTGGAAAGACTCATGTTGCTAAAACCTTGTAGCAATCTCAAGAGGTTGTTAAAACTACTACTGCTCCAAAGGCTACAAAAACCATTCAGCTAATTGCTAATGGTTTTGTTTTTGCTGCTCAATTTAAAGAACTCATAAAGGAGGCTATCAAAGATCAATTCGAAAGCATGACTGAGCCTTCCTGCATCTATGCCAAGCCATATACCAAAATAATTGGTAGGTTGAAAATGCCTGAAAATTATCAGCCAGTAAAATTTCAGCATTTTGATGGCAAGAAAAATTCTAGTAAGCATATTACTCACTTTGTTGAAACCTCCAATAATGTTGGAACATATACAAATCTTCTTGTCAAGTAATTTGTCCTATCACTTCAAGGCAATGCTTTTGATTTGTACATAGATTTGAGATCAAGCTTTATTAGTAACTGGGAACACTTGGAGCCTGAGCCCTTCAAATTGCTTTTATAGCACTCAATATATTGTTTTTATGGTCGAACTTACTATTACTTGTCAATATAATGATGGACCAATAATTGACTATATACAAAGATGGAGGAATTTGAGCTTGAATTGTAAAAATCAGCTTTCCAAAATTTTTGAAATTGATATGTGTATTAAAGGCATACGCTAGGGACTTCGCTATATTCTATAAGGAATTAAGCCCCCAGTATTTTGAAGAATTAACTACTCAGGCTCATGATATGTAGCTCAGTATTACAAATTCTGGCAATCAAAATATGCCAATATCAATAGCTAAAACAGGTAAAGAAGAATACAAGGCAAGAGAGGTCACTAAGCCAACATCCAAATCTAACACTAAATAATCCATGGTTATAACTTTAGTTCCATTATACTAAATCTAGAAAAAAGCCAAATGCTCAATTCGCTTCTTCTAAAGAAAATGACATTAAAGGAAAAAATGGAGAAGCAATACCTTTTCTTGATTTTCATGTGTCCATTATGTTGGATAATTTATTCCAAACACATCTTATTGAACTTTCTGAAATGAAATATGCCGAGAAGGCGAACTATATTGATTATCCAAATTACTGCAAATTTCATTATTTTATCAGTCATCCAGTGGAAAAATGTTTTGTTTTAAAAGACAAAATTATGGACCTGTAAAGGAAAAAGAGATTCCTTTGGAGGATGGGGAGGCTAGCTCTAATAGAGCTTTTGCCTTAGTGGCCAATTCTCATTCACTTTCGATGACATCCATAATTAGTTTGGGTCTTTTGACCCAATCAAAATTAAAACTCCTACTCTAAGAGAGAATGTTGAAGGTTTAACTAGGGGCATTATCTCAAGCATACAAGCCCAAAAGGATAAGCTTGATGATGAAAGATGGACTATTGTCACTTGAAAAAGGAGTAAAAAAAAGCATTCTCTTAAAGAGAGGCCTCATCCTAAATGAGCTAATGTATTAAGGAAGTTAAACAATGCCTCTTAATAAAAAAGATTAAGAAGGCATAGACAAACTATTGGGTCATCTCTGAGTGATGACCTTCTTTATTAGATACTAAGGGTGCTAATCATCTTGATTGATTTTATACCCAAAAAGTTTATGAAAGAGTCTTATTTTATTGTTTCATTTCATCAAATTAAAGGAGACAAGGAACGAGTTGATAAATCTAAGGATAGGGAGACAACGACAATTAGCTTTTAAGCTTCTTATACATATGGTAAAAAGATCAAATTTTTAGACAATGGTTACTTACTTGGTTCCAAATTCACAATCAACTATTTTTTTTTATCACAGGCTACATTCAAGAGATAAAGGTTAATTAATTCTTAATAGATGAAGGAACAACTGTTAATATCATACTAATTAAATCCATGAAAAGACTTGCCCTGGGTATGGATGAACTCTTCCAAATTTGATTGATGATTGAAGTATTCAATCAAGGTGGGCAAATGGCCATTACCAAAGTTTGACTTAATTTGCTTATTGATGACATGGAGTCAAGTCTAATATTTCATGTTATTAATGTAAAGACAAGTTATAATATGTTGTTAGGATGCCCTTGGATTCATCATTAAGGTCTTGTCTCATCAACACTCTACTAGTGCTTTAAGGATTATAAAAATGGACAAGTGAAAATAGTGGTAGCAGATTGTAATTGTTTATCATATTTTACTGATGTAAGTTTTACTTCTCATCACATATTGTGAAAGAAGTACAATTTGGTCTTGACCCAATTAAAGGAGAAAGTGAATTATCTAACAAAAGAGAGGACCAAAAAGGACCTAAGAAGGACCACCTTTTATTGCCTAAAAAGAAGGAGAAGAAGACATTTTTCCTTAAAGACTCGGGTCATTATAAGCAAAAAAGCTTTAATGCTCATTATGTTCCCATGTCTAAAAGAAAAGAGGGTCAAGCTCATTCTAAGCCAAAATAGAGAATATCACCTAAGGTTTAAAGACATGACTATTCTCGTCACTAGCCTTAGTGCTTCTAAGATTTTAAAATGCCCACTAAAGGGATTTGTGAAGCCCTCATAAGAGTAAATAGTTGAACATAGGGATCTCCCAACCAAGCATACAAATGGTTTTGATCCTAATGCCTATAGATTATTAGCCAAAACTGTATATGGGAAAGATAAAGCTTCTAAGCTCTCGAAGGATTCAAAAGATAGTGATGAAAAAATCAAAACAACTACCAGTAGGATACACAAAGTATGAGGAGAAAAAGTTACCATTGCTTAAACCACTAAGCCTAGTCTTGGCTATGAATCCTCAACTTTATTATGCATAAAAGTACATAGAGAGAACTTTAAATATATTACTATAGATGGAGTTAAAGAGAATCAACATAACTATTCAAAGCTCTTAGTTTTTAATAGATTATGAACACCTTTAAATCGTGTTTCAATATTTGATCATATTGGAAATATAAGAATGAGCGACATATATAGTAATGATGATTCAATTATAAGTAAGGCTCAAAGTCTTAAAAGCAAAAAAGGCTAAGAACAAAAAAAAATGTGTCTTACCAATTTGATTGATTCAAAAGGCATACAAAATATATTTTCTTCTTGAATAAAGAGATAGACTAAATGGGTGGTAAAAAACTGGAAAATCAAAATAGAGATGTTTGATAATGAGTAAGGCTCGTTAGCAATGCAAACAACCTAAACGTAAGGTTCAGAATAACCAGTATGGTAGATATAATAACTTTGATAGAAGACAAAGTGATCAAGGATCATATAAGGGCAGGTAGGGTTCACAAGCATTAAGAGGGATTAGGTTTCTAGAGGTAGATAGAGTGAGCACAATTTTCTTACATAGGTGTTACGCCTTATAGTTAGAGCACGATAAGATTTTTTGATACCACATGTCATCACTGTGGTAAATCTAATGGTGATTATCCATGCCATTGAGTGATAGGGACTTGCTTTAGATGCGGACAAATAGGACATCGCTAGAGGGATTACCCTTCAACTTAGATAGTATAAAGATTTAGTTAAACAACACTTCTTAGTCAGATAACACTTTTAGCACCTATTATCCAAGCTCAACCAATCTCCCAATATGGTGGTAGAGGTCAGGACTCTAATGGTTAAGGTTAAGTCCTTAGAAAAACTGCTAGAGGATCTATTCAAACTCAAGGATAGACATTTGAAGGGAGAAGACATGCTAGAGTTTTGCTATGACCCAACAAGATGCTCAGATATTTAATGTTGTTGTTATATATACATTGTTTATTTGCTCTTTTGATGCTAGAGTGTTGTTTGATCTTAGCTCTACATATTCTTTTATCTCTCCATATTTTTGCAAAAGGTTTGGGACGTCTTCTACTCTTTTAGACTATCCTTTATATGTAATAACACTTATAGGAGATATTATGGACACTAATCTGGTTTGCAGGTGTTGTATGATACAGATTGAGCATAATGAATTAGTTGTAGACCTTGTTATTTTAGAGATATTAGAGTTTGATGTCATTATATGGATGCATTGATTAGCTTTTTATAATGCCTCTTTAGATTGCTTTAGTAAAACTATGACTATTAGGATTCTTGGTATGACGGAGCTTCAATTTTAAGGAGATCGTAGTAATGCTTCATATAACCTCATTTTTATAGTTAGTGTGACAAGGATATTGCATAACAAATGTCAGGGTTATCTTATGCATGTCAAAGATGCTCAAGCAAAGGGTTTCTACCTGGAGCAAGTTCCAATTGTTAGGAAATTTATTAATGTGTTTCTTGAGGATTTGCCACATTAGCTTCTAAAATGGGAGATTGAATTTAATATTAATCTTGTTCCTAAAATTGACAGATATTCATGCCTCTCTATCACATGGAACCTACTGAGCTCAAGGAGTTGAAGGACAATTATAAGACTTATTAGACAAGTGTTATATTCGATTGAGTGTCTCTTTTTAGGGTGCTCCAGTGTTGTTTGTGAAAAAGAAAGATAGGCCTATGAGATTGTGTATAAACTACAGTTAATTAAATAAGGTTACTATACGTAATATGTATGACCTTCCATGCATTGATGACTTGTTTGATCAACTTTAGCGTGTATATTATTTCTAAAAATTGATCTTCATTATGGATATCATCGGTTAAGGATCAAGAAGGATGATATAGACAAATCTACCTTCAACACTCCATATGGACAATATGAATTTCTTATGATACTATTTAGTCTGATTAATGCTCTTATTACTTTTATAAACCTTATAAATATGGCCATTAGGCCTTTTCTAGATAGATTTGTGATAGTGTTCATTGATGATATTCTGGTGTACTCAAAGAGTAAGGAAGAGTAGGAACAATATTTGAGACTTGTCCTTCAGACTTTATAAGAACATTTAATTAGGCAACATGACTTTTCTTGGTCATGTAATGTCTAAAGATGAAGTGATGTTGATCAAAATAAGGAAAAAGTTGTGCTCCATTGGCAAAGGCCAACATTTGTGATAAAGATTTGAAGTTTCCTAAGTCTAGTAGGACATTATAGCCAATTTATGAAAAATTTCTCTTGCATTGCTACACCTTTAATTAAACTGACATGGGAAAATATGAAGTTTCAGTTGTAAAAGGCTTATGAACAGAGTTTTAAAGAGCTCAAGATTCACTTAACTATAACACTAATGCTACCTTTCCTTCAAGTGTTGGTGGTTATGCAATGTATTACGATAGCTTAAGGGTTGGGTTAGGGTATGTTTTGATACAAAATGGTTGGATAATTGCTTATGCCTCATCTCAGCTTAAAAAGACATGAGAAAAATTATCCCATTGATGATCTAGAGATGGCAACAATAGTCTATGCCCTGAAGATATGGAGAAATTATCTATATGGTGAGACCTGTGAGATCTTTACATATCATAAAAGTTTCAAGTACATCTTTAATTAGCAAGATTTTAATCTTAGGTAGAGGAGATGGGTAGAATTACTTAAAAATTATGATTGCACTGTATAATATCACCTTAGGAAAGCCAATATTATTGCAGATGCTTTGAGTAGAAAATCTTCTAGTAGTTTGGCTCATATATTTATTGTTAGAAGACCTTTGATCGGTGAGATGCATCAACTAGTAGATTAAATAGTATAGTTTGATATCTCATTTAGAGCTTTCTTAGCTCAACTTGTGTTAAACCTATCTTGCTTGACAGGATAAAAGCTAACCAACACTAGGATCGAGGTTTGAATAAGTTTATGGATGGGGTCTATCAAGGTTGCAATAAGGAGTTTGTAATAGGTGAAAATGAAGTTCTTCATTATGGTTCTAAATTGTGTGTTTCTAAAGTTGAAGGTCTGGTAGAAGAAATTTTGAGGAAAGCACAAAACCTAACTTACATAATGCGTTTGAGTTTGACTAAGATGTACCATGATTCAGAAAGTTCTATTGGCAGATTAAAATGAAGAAGCACATTGTACAGTTTGTGGCTAGCTGTCTAACTTGCCAACAGATTAAGGCAGAACATTAGAAATGATATAAATTGCTTAAGTAAAAGAAAATTCCTTAGTGGAAGTGGAAGGAGATTGCCATGGACTTTATTGTTCAGTTGCCGCATACTCAAGAAGACCATGATTCTATTTGGGTAATTGTTAATAGGTTGACAAAATCTACCCATTTTCTAGTTGTGAAGACTACTTATAGTGTCTCATAATTACCTTAGTTATATTTGGATAAGATAATTAAACTTCATGGCGTTATAGTCTCTATTATGTCTAATCGTGATACTTAGTTTACACCTTAATTCCAGAAGACATTCCAGGAAGCTTTAGGGACTTAGTTACACTTAAGCATTGCTTTTCATCCTCAAACTGATTGACAATCTAAAAGACTATCCAGGCGTTGGAGGATATGCTTTGCGCTTGTGTAATGGATTTCAGTGGTAGTTGGGATGATCATTTACCTTTAGTGGAGTTTACTTACAACAACAGTTACCAGACCAGTATTGAGATGACACCTTATGAGGCTCTTTATGGACAAAAGTGTAGATTGTCTATATGTTGGGATGAGATTGGAATGAGAAACTTACTAGATTAGAGTTGATACAACCAACATCAAAGAAGCATTGTTTGATTCGTGATAGGCTTTTGACGGCTAAGAGTTGCTAGAAGAGTTATGTGAACTCTAAGCGTGAGGACGTGAACTTCTCTATCGGTGGTCATGTGTTTTTGAAGGTTTCTACTATGAATTGAGTTATGAGATTCAGTGTAATATCTCAATATTTTATAATTTTAAAATTTATTTCTTAAAATTTTTTTATCTAAAGATATAAATAATAGATATTCTATATGAAAATTGAAAAAAATAATTCTTATATATATATATTTAAAATTTTAGAATACTTTAATGACTTCTAATTTTTTAAAAATAAAGAATAGTTTTTGACTAAAAAAAACTTGAGTAATTGTTTTAACAGTTGAAAATTTGAAATAGAATTCTTATCCTATTCTAATAACTCCGCGTCTTCCTTTTTTTCTTTCAAAAGACAACATCTGCTGCAATTCATTTACTTGAAACTACTAAAAATTTATTCATTTCCTTTCTCACAATAACTTCATGAAGAATTAAAAGTTATGAGTGCTTTCAACTTTTTATGATTTTCTTTTAGTATGTATCGATTATTATGCTTATGTATAATTTTAATGGCTTTTGTCTTATTCTAATTCAGTTTTGTGCATGTACCATCTTTGGCTTTTTCTTTATTTCCGAACACATTATTTTGTCTTTTTCACTATTTAAAATTGTTGTGTGTGGAGAAATAGACTAATGCCTTTTCATAACCTTTTTCATATGTTGCAAAGTATTTTGCTTCGTTGATTTTAACTCGTCATTCAATTTTTTTTCATCTTCAAATTTTATTATTTTTTAAATTTTAATCTTGGTATGATGGCAAGCCATAATGATATTAATGAATTAATATGAGATTTCATTAACCAAAAGGATATTAAATTTTATTAATCGTTTAATTATTTGATTTTCTTTTTGCTTAATTATTATTTAAATTATTCTAGATTTAGAAAATTTATATCTATATGCCATTTTAATATATTATAAATCTGGGCATTTACATTTGGATCCCTTATGAAAAACCTGTTTCAAAATCTATTTAATTATAAAAATATATTTTATATTCTAAAACTACTTGTTTATCTTATGGTTATAAAGCAAAATGTTGGTAGTCCCACGGACATTTGATTTTAATTTTTATTATTGTTGTTTGAAACTTCTCGGGAGATTCATAGATATCAGTGTTTTTTTGTCATCTATATGGTCTTGTTTCTTTTATACCTACGTTCATATTATGAAACTATATATAATAATATCCATACTTTTCATAATTATTAATATTAAATACTTGGGTTTCAATCAAAAATGAAAACTTTACATATTTTGTCCAATTATCTTAAAAAAAAAAAATTCTTTGCTTGAATTTGTATAAAAACTTATTTTAAAACATACAAACATTATAGTTATATCCTAATTATATACTTTAAATCTCGTTTCAATTAATCTTTTAAATCTATAAAATTCATAATACAACCTGTGATTTGCATCATTAATTTAAATATTTTATTTATTTTAACAACTTATATAGAGAAATTTGGGTCTCTCAATATCTATCCTTTTTTCATTTTCTATATAATGATTGTGCTAAAATTTGTTGACTTCTATGAGTTAATTTATATTGAGACTAATTATCAATTTTAAAATTGTATAGAAAATTCGGATTTTTCTTACGTTAATTGTAGTTATCTCTTTTTGTGCTTGAACTTAGTCTTTATTCTAGACTGTTTAGACTTAGTTTATATATAGAGTTTGTACATGACATATGTTTTGTCCCTTTTTAAAACTTATTAGCATGAAAATATTTATAGATTTAATAATAACCTTTTTAACTATAATTTATAGAATGCTTTTCAAATTAAATCTTTAGTTAAACTAATTTTATCGCTTGTATATAATTATTTAAGAATTATTGAATTAACTATTTATTAAATACTCTATGCATGTAAAACTCATTGATTTCCAAGAATAGGCCTTTAAATTATTTAAAAATTTTATCTACTATTTTGAATAGGTAGTTGGTATTTATAAATTTTGAATGTTTTGATTGTACTTGATTTAATTTATTGATTCTAAAGTATTTAAATTTTGAATTGCTGCTATTTGATTTCTGAGTTTCGTTATTTATATGTTTGCTACTAAAATCTAAACTTTTATAATTTGTATTCTAAATTATATTATGATGCCTACTTGAATGTGTTTTGATTTTAAATCGATACTTGATATTCAGTTATTTGTAATTAATTATCTATTATTTAGGTCTTGTCATATGGATCATTACGGTAATAGGAATTTATAATTTGCTTTCATGCATCATAGTTTATTAAGTATTGCATTAGAGCTATTCATTGATATTTGTGGAAGAGTTTATCTATATTAGATTATCTGGTAGCGTACTTACTATCTAAGTATTTGGTAATATAGACTCTCATCATCCCAGAGTACGATATCGAAAAGATTTAATTTAAAATATTTTATTGTTTTAAATAAATTAAATGTTAATTTTGAAGCTTTTTATTGATTTGAATGCTTAAATTAGATTTTAATTATTTTTAGCATTAGAATGTTTGGAAATATAAAACTACTGTGAAATTATTTGAGAGTTTGTCTGTTTCTATTTTGGTATGTGCTATAATTATTATTCACTGAGTGTTATCTCAACCTACGTTTGCTATTTTTTTTTCAAATTATTAGATATTTATAACTAATTTGAGCTTTGGTTTGCTCTTTCTTGCAAGGATTTAGTTATTTGTTCGTGCATTCGTTGGCTATGCTCGAACTTCATTTTTCTCAAGCTAATTTTTAATGTAATCATTGGGCTAATTTTTTTTTATTTTATTTTGTTGAAACTCCATAATTTACTTTGATAGTTTGTCAATAATTTTGAATTATTATTTTTAGATATTTAGATACTATCTTGTTAGGTTATTAAATATTGATTTATTTTAGCATAATTTTGTTTATCTAGGCTTAAAAGAATTAATATAATATTAATTCATGCACTAGTCACACTCCTAAATTAGATCATGACAATGTTGCTATCAGAGTTTTAGGTTCAAGCCTTATAGATTTATGGAGCCTAGGACATCATTGTTTTACTTTTTTATTCATCGCCTTAGATATCTGTATTTGTCCGAACTCTTTTTATCCTTTTTATCATCTATTTTGTTGGACTAGGGTAGTTAACCCTAAGTTTTGGGTCTCTTTTGATCTTGACAAAGGGGATTGATCATTTTTAATGTTTCTATTTAGTGTTGTTTTGCAGTTTTTGTGTAAGTCTTTAAGTTAGAAGTTGGATAGAAATCTTAATCTTCAAAGAATGAGAAGTAACTTCTAAATCACGCCCGCAATCCAAGATTCACGACCGCGACTCACCCAAAAGATGAACTCCAAAAGTGACAGATGAATTCGCGGTGTAAAGCTTGCCTCAGTCGCGACCACGAATTTTGAAGTAACTCAAGATGCAATCAAGTTCATAATCACAGCTTGACAAGTGTCCTAGGTAACCGTTGAAAGTCAAAAATCGTGATGAGAACTTGTTGGTAGCGACCGCAAACCCAAAAGAAGAAGATGAATACTTTTGGCAGAGAAATTCGCGTTCAGAGTTGCGTCCTGTACAAAATAAATAACACTCGCTACTTTTGAGAATAGGTGAAAGGCAACGACTATATTTTTCTGATAAACTAATCATAAGCTGCCACGTGGACTAGCCGTTAGACACAAACGAAGTTTTTCTTATGGAATTTGGAATTCGCGACCGCTAATGAGTAGTAGTGACCGCGAAACATGATTGTCAAACATTTAATGCGAAAATCTGTCTAGCACACTTTGATGATTTTGTACCAGTTTTATTGCAACGTCTCTTTGGTGGGTAGAGGCTATAAATACCTCACCAAACATATGTAAATGCAAGACAATTAATGACTTTGTACCCAAACTCTTGCAATTTTGCTACTCACTCTTTTCTATTCTTTAAGTCATTGTTGGGTGTGAGCATAAACACCAGCTGTAATAGGTTATAGTGTGAGCCTGTTAAAACACTAAGAGAGGTTGTTGTGTGAGCCTATTAAAATACAAGTTGTAAAGGTTGTTGGGTAAGCCTAAAAACACAAGTGTATAGGTTGTTGTGTGAGCCTTCAAAACACAAGTGTAAAAATTTGGTCGAAAACACCTTTAAAAGATAGTGGAATACCCAATTTTGAAGAATTGGGGAGTGGATGTAGGGTCGATTATACCCGAACCGCTATAAATCTTATGTTTTCTCTCATCTCATTTCTCCTCTCTCTTTCCAATTTTAATTTTTATACACCAATTTAACCCCCCCCCCCTTCTTAGTGCCTAGGGCCAACAAGTGGTATTAGAGCCTCACTTTACAATCAAACCTTCATTAGGTGAACAAAGATCATGGCACAAGAGGGAATCCACTAACAACTCAAGCCATACTTTGATGAAACAAATTATACTCATTGGAAGTATAGGATGAAGATCTATCTTGACATAGATGTGATGGACCTTTGGGATGTGGTCATCAAGGAATGGAAGCCACCCACTAGAGTTGTGGATGGTAATGAAGAATTAATCCTAAGGGATGAATGGGTTGAAGCATACTGGAGATCAAATGGCAATAATAAGAAAGCAATGATCATTCTTCTAAACTCATTCTCTAAAGAAGAGATTAGAAGAGTGCAACACTATTAAACAGCTCATGCCATTTGGAAGACTCTAGAGAACTATCATGAAGGCACAACTCTAGTCAAGTCAAACCGATTAGAGATGTATGTCACCGAATGAGAACTCTTCATGATGAAGGACAATGAGAGCATCACAAAAATGACAAACAGGCTCTTGTCCATTATCACCAACATGAAGAAATTTGGAAGAACTTTTACTATCTATGAGGTAAACATAAAAATCCTTAAAACTCTTTCTCTAGATAAATTTGGTGCTAAAGTTTGCAACATACAAGAGTCAAATCCAGAAATTAGAAAGGTTCCAACTGATGTGTTGATAGGCAAACTCTTAACTCATGAGTTAGCCTTGCAAAAAGATGAACAAATGAAAAAGCTAAGAGGCCAAAGAGACAAATCGAAGAAAGAAAGAAAAACCATGGCTCTTAAAGCTTCAACAAAAGAAAAAGAGGTAGAGATCACCTCAAGTGATGAAGAAAGTGACAAGGAAGAGGAGGAGCTAGCAATGCTCTCAAGGAGGACAAAAGAGTTGATCAAGAGAAGAAAGGAAAGAAAAGGCTTCAAGAAGACAACTCCTAATCCAAGAGAGAAATCCAACGAAGTCACTTGTTATGAATGTGGCAAGCAAGGCCACATCAAATGTCTCAAATTAAAGAAGAAGAAGAGATGGGACAAGGAAAAAAAGAAAAGTTTTTCAGCCATTTGGGATGATAGCTCAAGTGAAGAAGAAGAAGAAGAAGAGGCTGCCAACATGTGCTTCATGGCACAAGAAGATCTATCAAATGAGGTAAGTACTTCTTCTCATTCTAATTCTGATTTTGAATTTGATGAGATAGATGAAGAGCTTCTAGAGGCTATAACCATGAGATGTGATAAATACAAGTCACAAGTGAAAACTTATAATAAAAGGTGCTCAAAATTATAAGATGAATATAAGACTCTTAGTGATCTTGTAAATGAGTTGAGGACTTCTAATGAAGAACTCAAAAATTCAGTAGAAAGACTTTCCACTTTATCTTCTTCTATGGCTTCATTAAGGAAGGAGAATGACACTCTTAAAGGAGAAGTCATTGAGCTTAGAAGCTCAATCTCTAAGTTCCATAAAAGATAAGAAACCTTGGACACATTGATTGTGCCACAAAGACCATCACTAGTTAGACATGGTTTAGGCTTCAATGGAGCCTCCTTATCATCTCAAACTACATTTGTTAGAGCTTCATAACCTTAAACCTCAAGCATTAAGGTAATTGGGAAGAAAAGTGCTTTTAGCACTAAGCCTTCTAAGCCTAAGGGCAAAGTGAAGGCTCTTCAAAGCTCTAGAGCTAAGACTCAAAGAGCTAACCATGCCTACATTTACAATTAAAAGCATGGTCATTCTCATAAAAAATTTTCTACTCCTACTCATCAAATATGTAGATGCATGCATTCACTTGAACAAGGTATGAGAAGGCCCCCTACTCATACTAAATATGTGCATGGGAGAAAGACTCATAAGTCTAAACTCCAATGCCATTATTACATGAAATATGAGCATGTTAACATTCATTGTTTCATTATTAAGGCTTACCTCAAATTAGAGGACCCTTCAAATTCTAACCCATTAGGACCTAAGTATGCTTGGGTACGTAAGAAAAGGTAACTCATTTTTGTTATGTAAGGGAATGTGGCAACCACCAAATCAAGCAATTGGCATGTGGATAGTAGATGTTCCAAGCACATGAATGGAAATAGAAAGCTATTCATGACATTGAAAGAAAAAGAGAGTGGAGATGTCACATTTGGTAACAATGCCAAGGGTAAGGTAATTGGCATTGAAACCATTGGTAAGAATGGATGTTCTTTAATTGATAATGTTTTTTTAGTTAGTGGCTTACAACATAATTTGTTAAGTGTAAGTCAATTATGGGACAAAGGTAATAAGGTCACCTTTGATCCTAGAGAATGCTGAGTCACCACTTTAGTGGATGATAAAGTTATTTTCAAGGGTGAAAGAAAAGACAATACCTACTCAATTGACTTAGACAATTTGGCTAACCAATCTTTTAAGTGTCTTATGTCTTTGAGCAATGAAGCTTGGTTGTGGCATAAAAGGCTTGGACATGCAAGCATGGATCTTCTTCAAAGCTTATCCAAAGGAAAGTTAGTGGAAGGGCTTCCTAAGCTAAATTTCTCCAAGGACAAGACATGTGGTCCATGCTAAATGGGAAAGTAACACCATACCTCTCACAAGGCCAAAAATGTTGTAAATACATCTAGACCACTTCAACTTATTCGTATGGACTTAATAGGACCTATCAAAAGTGCTAGCTTAGGTGGAAAACATTATGCACTAGTCCTTGTAGATGACTACTCTAGGTTCACATGGGTATCCTTTCTAGCTCATAAGAATGATTCATTTGATACTTTTAAAAGTTTTGCAAAAAGAGTTCAAAATGAAAAAGGTTACTTCATATCTTCTATTAGAAGTGACCATGGAAAGGAATTTCAAAATGAATCATTTGAAAATTATTGTTTGGAGAATGGAGTTTTTCACAATTTTTCAACTCCTAGAACACCACAACAAAATGGTATTGTAGAGAGGAAAAATAGAACTTTGGTAGAAATGGCTAGGACAATGCTCAATGAGTATTCTTGACCAAATTACTTTTGGGTCGAAGCCATTAATACCTCATGTTATATTGCAAATAGAGTTTTCAAAAGAACCATTCTCAATAAAACTTCTTATGAGTTTTGGAATGGTAGAAAACCCAAAATTTCATACCTAAGAGTATTTGGATGTAAGTGCTATATTTTGAACACCAAGGATAATCTTGGGAAATTTGATTCCAAAACTAATGAAGGAATCTTCTTATGTTATTTCACCACAAGTAAAGCATATAAAGTCTTTAACAAAAGTACAATGGTAGTTGAAGAATCTATGAATCTTGTTTTTGATGAATCTAGTAAACTTGATCTTGGGAAATGTATTTTTGTTGATGATCTTGTAGGTGATCTTGAAGAGTTGGAATTGGATGATTCTATAAGAAGAATTGATAAAGAAAAAGAATAAGGTGATTCATCAAGAGTAGATGAAGACCAACATTAACATCAACAAGAAAATGAGCCAAGACAAGATCTACCCAAATATTGGATATTCTCCAAGTATCACCCCAAGGACTTAATCATTGGTGATACTTCTAAAGGTATAAGTACTAGATCTTATCTCTTAGATAATAATCTTGCATTTATTTCTCAACTTGAGCCAAAGTCAATTGATGAGGCTCTTGATGATGAGTGTTGGGTACTTGCTATGCAAGAAGAACTCAATCAATTTGAGAGAAACAAGGTATAGGAACTTGTCCCTAGGCCTAAGGAACACTTAATTATAGGTTGTAAGTGGGTGTTTAGGAACAAGTTAGATGAGCAAGGTCTTATTACTAGAAATAAGGCTAGATTAGTTGCCAAAGGGTATAACCAAGAGGAAGGAATAGATAATGATGAGACCTTTGCCCCATTGCAAGACTAGAGGCCATTAGGATTCTCTTAGCTTTTGCATGTCATATGAATTTTAAACTTTTTCAAATGGATGTGAAAAGTGCTTTTTTGAATGGCAATATAGAGGAGGAAGTCTATGTTGAACAACCTCCTGGTTTTGAGTCTCATTGTTTTCCAAACCATGTTTTCAAATTGAACAAAGCCTTATATGGATTGAAACAAGCTCCAAGAGCTTGGTATGAAAGACTTAGTTGATTTCTCTTGAAAAATGATTTTGAGAAAGAGAAGGTTGACACCACACTTTTTATTAAAAAACACAAGCATAATACATTAATTGTTCAAATCTATATTGATGATATTATCTTTGGTGCTACTAATGAATCTCTTTATAAGGATTTTGCTAAGTGTATGACTATGGAGTTTGAAATGAGCATGATGGAAGAGCTCAAATTCTTTCTCAGTCTACAAATCAAAGAATCCAAGGAAGGGATCTTCATCAACTAAGCCAAATATGCGAAGGAAATGCTAAAGAAATTCAAAATGGATGGTTGCAAAGTAGCTAAACCTCTAATGAGTAGTACCATCAAACTAGATAAGGATGAATCAGGTAAAGAAGTAGATGAAAAGATATATCAAGGTATGATTAGATCTCTACTCTATCTTACTACTTCAAGACCGGATATCATGTTTAGTGTTTTCATGTTTGCTAGGTTTCAATCCTCCCCTAGAGAATCTCATTTGAATGCTGTTAAAAGGATCTTTAAGTATTTGCATGGCACAATACACTTAGGGTTATGGTATCCTAGGGATTCTTCATTTAGTCTCATAAGGTATTCGAATGCGGATTATACGGGTAGCTTGCTAGATAGAAAAAACACTTCCGAGACTTGCCAATTCATAGGTGAATGCCTAGTTTCGTGGTTTATTAAAAAATAAGTATTAATTATCTTATCTACCGCGAAAGCCGAGTATGTGGTGGGGGGTTGTTGTTGCACTCAAATTCTTTAGATGAAATAATAATCGAAGGATTTTGGCAAAGTAGTTGATCACATTCCTATCAAATGTGATGACACAAGTGCTATTAATCTTTCTAAAAATCTCATCCAACACTCTAGGAGTAGGCACATAGATATTAGACATCATTTTCTTAGAGATCATGTGCAAAAGGGTAATGTTGTGTTAGAATTTATTGACACAAATCATCAACTTGCAGATATTTTTACTAAACCTCTAAATGAAAAAAGGATGAACTTCATTAAGAGAGAATAGGGAATGTTTGATGGAAGTTCCCTAAAGTGAAAATTTTTATCTTATGATTGATTATTACGTATGTTATGTTGAGTGATGATTGTATGAACAGGTTTATTATTTATTTCTAGTGGATCACATGTTTTCAAAATTTTCTCATACTTATCCTTGCTGACTCATAATTTGCGGTCGCTATTTCTTCTTCACGATCGAGAATTGCAAGTCAACTTCACCTGGTTGTCAAATGTCAATTTGCGGTCGCGAAAATTGCTCTCTACAGCGAATTTTGGTCAGTTTTTCAAAAATATGACCGTTGATGTGCCTTTTCCAGAGGAAACTTTGTCTGTTACTCACGTTTTCTAGAATTTGCGATCGCGACTTCTGATTTCGCAAACGCGAATTAGAGTAATCGCCTAAGCAATTAAGTGATTTGATTGCCAACCATTTCCTCTCTTCATTTAATTCTTTTTTAGTCGTTTATGACCTTTTTGCAACTGTTCAAGCCTATAAATACCCCCTTCAACAATGTTTTCCTCACTTCACTTCCAAACACTTCTTCTCTCTTAAAAAATCTCTTAAGCTTTCTTCTTTTTTCTTGCTATGGCTCCCAAAAAATTCTCCAAGGCTGACAAAGGCAAGGCAGTGGCTTAGCCCTTTGCACCTCCTGCCCTCCATCTCATGAAGGGAATCATTAAGGGGAAAAATGAGAGATTCAAAGCGAACTCCTCCAAAGTAATTCTCACAAACAAAATTCCATCAACTTTCATGTTGGAGACGTTGGGCATCAATGTGGAGATTCGCGCCTTTCTCTCCAATTTGGGCTAGAACAAATTCATCTTCTGAGATGAACCAGGATACGAAGAGGTTGTATGCGAGTTCATGTGCACCGTGCAACTAAGTGAAAAATTTGATTCGAGAGCCGGCCAATACGGGTTGGTGTTTCGGGCCTTCGACAACCCCTTCTGCATCACCTTCGACCAATTATCCTCCCTTTTCAACCTATAAGTCATATAACACATCCCATTCATCATCTCTGCACTCGATGTCATCTACTCTGAATTTTGATCGGAGATATCCATTAAAACCAAACACGACCCCGACTCCTCCTCATCCAAACACATCAAAACCCTGCCCCTGTGGATCCTTCATCGTATCATCACCTTCTCCATCAATGCAAGAGGTGATGGTAATGAGAAGGTTTCACAGAAGGACTTGACATTCTTATTTTGCCTTGTCAAGAACCAACCTATCCAAACCAACCGTTACCTTGTGGATCAATTGATCCACGTGAGTATAAAACCTAAAAGCTAGTTTCTCTTACCCTCTCACATAACAGCCATCTACCGCTTTATTGAAGCACTTGATGAGGAAAAAGAGAAATTCCTCACCAAGAAGCTCCTTCCCCCTCTCAAAACTTCCTCGACTTTACCTATCTCATCAACGCCAAGGTAATCCATCCAGACACATACATCTACACCCTTGGTGCCATCGGTGTGAAGAAGATGGAAACCTCTCAAGCTTCTAAGCAAAAGAGGCTTCAAATAGAAAAAGGCAACATTCAAGTCCCTCCTCCTCAATCGGAATCAAAGTCCAAGTTATCTCTTGCCACCATTGATTACAAGTTAGATAAGCTTATAAGGATGATGAAGAGAAGGTTCCTCTTCCTTTCATATCTTCACAGCGATATAGTGGATCTCCAAGAGAAACTAGGAGTTCCTACTTGCCATCTTCTGGACTTCGCCAAATTGAAGATATGTAAGATGGAGATGGCAATGAAGACGACATAGAGGATGAAGATGAAGCCAAGGGAGAACAACAAGTGCCAGATACACCATCTTTCGAGGATGATTCTCCACTACTTTAGATTAGGGATCTTTTGTATTTGTTTTTCACTTTCCTTATTTTTTTTTTACAAATCTTGTGATCCCACCGTTATGAATATATAAATAAAACTTGTTTCTTTGCAAACATTGCTATCTTATGTGATTGATGTTTATTCTTTTATCCATTGCATTGTGTTTGCTCCTTATGAATTCTTATGCATGAAATTCTTTTTTTCCTTATATACCCTCTTTTTGATCTTGCCAAAGGGGGAGAGATTGTGAAAGAGAGAAAATAATAAAATAACTTGAGAATAACTATAGCATAAGTTGAGAGGGAGCAACATAATTATTGTTTATCAACTTCACCTTTGATTGAATGAATGATATACTTGGTAAATTTTGTCATAAGCATTCATTGAATCATATTACAATCCAACTTCACTTTCCTGCATCTTTTTCACTCAAGGATCAATCTAAGTTGTCAAAATAAAAAAGGGGGAGATTATTGGACTGGGGTAGTTAACCCTAAGTCTTAGGCCTCTTTTGATCTTGACAAAGGGGATATATCATTTTTAATGTTTCTATTTAGTGTTGTTTTGCAGTTTTTTTGTAAGACTTTAAGTTAGAAGTTGGATAGAAATCTTAATCTTTAAAGAATATGAAGTAACCTCTAAATCGCGCCCGCAATCTAAGATTCATAACTGCTATCCATTAGAAGACTTGTTAGAAGATCAAACAGACAAAATCACAAAGTCATTTTCGATCGTGACTCACCCAAATGATGAACTCTAAAAGTGACAGACAAATTTGCGGTGTAAAGATTGCCTCAATCGCGATCGTGAATTTTGAAGTAACTCAAGATGCAATCAAGTCCACAATCACAGCTTGACAAGTGTCTCAGGTAACCGTTGGAAGTAAAAAATTCTGATGGAAACTTATTGGTAGCGATCGTGAACCCAAAAGAAGAAGGTGAACACTTTTGGCAGAGGAATTCGCGTTCAGAATCATGTCCTGTACAAAATAAATCGCAACTACTACTTTTAAGAGCAGGTGAAAGGCAACGACTATATTTTTCTAGTAAACTAATCAGAAGTTGCCACGTGGACTAGCCGTTAGATGCAAACGAGGTTTTTCTTATGGAATTTGGAATTCACGATCGTGAAATATGATTGTCAAACATTTAATGCAAAAATCTATCTAGCACACTTTGATGATTTTGTACCAGTTTTATTGCAACATCTCGTTGATGGATAGAGGCTATAAATACCTCACCAAAGAGAAGTAAATGTAAGAGAATTAATAACTTTGTACCCAAACTCTTGCAATTTTGTTACTCACTCTTTTCTATTCTTTAAGTCATTATTGGGTGTGAACATAAACACCATTTGTAATAGATTATAGTGTGAGGCTGTTAAAACACTAAGAGAGGTTGTTGTGTGAGCCT
Source organism: Omphalea diandra (assembly GCA_949677035.1). Lineage (NCBI taxonomy): Eukaryota > Viridiplantae > Streptophyta > Magnoliopsida > Malpighiales > Euphorbiaceae > Omphalea > Omphalea diandra. The sequence goes on from CATIWR010108430.1 coordinate 22,607, forward strand.
GTTAAAACACAAGTTGTAACGATTGTTGTGTAAGCCTAAAAACTCAAGTGTATAGGTTGTTGTGTGAGCCTTCAAAACACAAGTTTGGTGTTAGCTTGAAAACACCTTTGAAAGATAGTGAAATACCCAATTTCTAAGAATTGGGGAGTGAACGTAGGGTTGATTATACCCGAACAACTATAAATCTTGTGTTTCCTCTCATCTCATTTCTCCTCTCTCTTTCCAATTTTAATATTTTTCACACTAATTCAACTCCCCATTTTTGGTGTCTAGGGCCAACATGGACATATACATGGACGATCTCTCTATCAAACTTACACTTCAACGATGAGACGTTTACTCATAATAGATGGAATTCATTCATGAACTTCGTCAACAAGGTTATGATGGTTGTTCCGTGCAACCCTCTTCTGTTCAAACATTCTGTCTTATAATAAAAAATCCATATTCACCAAACACCGTGAATGGGATAATTTGCACCATGATCATCAAACTATAACCCAAGTTATGTGATGATCATATAACTAATATTTTCACTATGAAAGTCATCAAACTATTATAAGTATTTCATAATAGATAAAAGTTTAATTGCCCTTTAAACTTTGTTTTAAAAGTTGCATATTAGTCCAAATTAATATTTTTAGTTAATTTAACTTTACATTAGGATTTAAAGATTATTTAAATAATAAAAAAATAAAACTTTCTTATTTTATATCAATAAATTTATGCACAAAATAGAGAAATAAATTAAAAAATAAAATATTTCCTTAAATAGATACATATTATTGTAAATATACTAATACATACTTTGAATTTCTAAAATAAAATTTCTCATATAAAGATTTAATGTCTTATATTTTTCAAGTTGAGATTAATGTTTTCAAAATCGAATAAGACCAGTAGGTTTGATCTGTAAAATTGAGAACTAGCAAGTGGTTCAGTTTGATTTGGTCTAAAAATCTAACACCCAAAAAGCCGATCAAACCGCCCAAAACTGAAAGTTAGATCAAATTAATTCAATATAAAATTATGTTATTTTATAAAAATTTAAAATTATACTATTTTACTTAAAATTTAAATTTTAAAAATATTTTTTATTTTATTATATTATTTTTCATTATTTTATTATATCATATTATTTTTTCCTAATTTTTAAATATTTTAAGTATTATATATTTAAAAAATTTAAAAATACTTTATTAAACTGGATTAGTTGAATCAATTGAATCGGTCGAATCGGAAACCAACTATTCAACTGGTTCAGGCTCCTGTTTGGTTTTAAAAACAATGGTTAAGATTTAATAATTTAATTTTGAAATTGTTGAATCATTTTAGAAATAATTTTTTCAAAAATTTAACTTTATATCTATTAATTTTTAAAGTAGTATTATTAGATATTTATTAATATAAAAGTCTAAACTAAATATAAGTATGAAGTGAAAATTGAATAAAGAAGATTTCGAGATAACAAGAGAATTAAACATAATTAATTAGAGAACATATATATTATTATCAAGGATAAAAAAAATGACATTATGTTTGCTTTTTAATTATTTTTATATTCTTTAATAAATTTATCTATTATATTCTTTAATAAATTTATCTATGTAAAATATGAATTTTTCATTTTTGGGCTTAAATAGACTTTAAATAATAAAATAAGGGGTTAAATTAATAAAAAAATTAATTTGGACTAATATGCACTTTTTAAAAAAATTCAGAGAGATAATTAAAATTTTTTTGTTGAAAAATTTAAAAAAGACTGATATGAAATACTTATATTAGTTTAGTGACTTTGATGATGAAAAAATAGTTATCATTACAGAATTCAGGCTATAGTTTAGTGACTATGAGTGCAAATTACCCGCCGTGAATGGATTTCCTTTGCAATTACTCAATACCTTCAGGAACTCCATCTTAAAATCATGAAAAGAGGCATTGTTCAGCTTCCCACAAGTCTGTTTACTTGTAAGAAATTGGTGATTTTGAAGCTCTCAGCGGAAATTGATTTTAATGTTCCTGAATCTGTATGCCTACCAAGTCTCAAGATCCTTCATCTGAGGTTTGTTAAGGGTTTGGATGGTGCTATATTACAAAAGACAGCAAGTGGGTCACCAATTCTTCAAAATTTACTTATTTATGGAATGGATCTTGATCGTCTGCTCACCATAAATAGAGTCTTCATCGCTGTGGAGGTTGGGAATTTGGAGATGCTTTGGTGGTCCCAATTCTAACAATTATAGAGTTATTGTTGATGCCCCGAATCTTGAAAGTCTTAAAGCTTATCAAGTACACAATGGAGAAATATGAAATTCCTCTTAAGAATCGGTCCTCATTACTTGAAGCCAACGTTCAAATTGACGGTGATCCAATTGAGGTGGCTCCATTTATGATGCAAATTTGTGGTGTTAAGGGCTTAGAGTTGTCATGACTGGTAAGTTTATTTAAATGTTTTTTTATAATGATACAGTAATTATTTCTTAGAAGTTCAAACTAAGGATATCATCATCTATGCTAATGGTAAATATGTTAATGTGTTTACATTTCATATCAATTACAGTCATTGGGACTAATTAAGTTGCATGACTTCAGCTAAAACAGAAGTTTTCTGCTTGCCTTGTTTTCCTAACTTGGGAAAACTAGTGTTGAAATCTTGTACGATTGGTTAGTTGTTTATATTTGAGATTCTTAAATGTACACCAAATTTGAAAGTTTTGATATTCAATGAGGTTAGTTCATCATAAAATTACCAATTCAATTGTGCTATTGTTTTACGGTATAATTAGTGTTAATATGATTATACATATATTTTTTTTCACAGTCCTATATCTATCCTCACTTCGATGAACACTTTATCAATTATTTCAAACAATTACAAATTTCAAAATTAAAATAATATCATTATTTCAATTATTTTAAATAATAATAAATTTCAAAATTAAAATAATTAGTTCTATAAAAAATATTATCCATCCAATTAAATTTTATTTACAACTTAAATTTACCATTGTCAATTTTAAAAAGTTCTATATCAGTTAGCCATGAACTCTGTCAACAAGGTTATGATAGTTATTTGACGTCAACCCTCTTCCATTGAAAGATTCATTCTTATAATCAGAAATTGGTATTCACCTGACATCGTGAATGCATGAATTTCTGATGCAATTACTCAATACATTCAAGAACTCCATCTTATAATAATGAAAAGAGATGATGTTCAGCTTCCCACAAGTCTTTTTTACTTGTGCGAAATTAGTTATTTTGAACCTCTCCGTAGAAATTGATTTTAATGTTTCTGAATCTGTATGCTTCCTTCATCTTTGGTTTGCTAAAGGTATGGATAGTGCTAGATTACGAAAGATATTACATGGGTCACCAATTCTTGAAAAATTACTTATTAAGGGAGTTGATCTTAGGGGTCTACACACCATAAATATACAGTCATCATCGCTGAGAAGTTTGAAAATTTGAAATTGGTATGATGTTGGTAATTCTTAACATTATAGGGTTATTGTTGAAAGTCTTAATTTTCTCTGGTACACATATCAAAAATATGAAGTATTTATTAATAATGTGTCCTCATTACTTAAAGCCAATGTTACGATTGGTGGTGATCCCAATTAGAATCGAAACTATGCAATTAGGGTCGCTCAATTTATGAGGCAAACCTGTGGTTAAGATCTTAAAGTTGCCTTGGATTACATTGATGGCAAATTTTTAAATGTTTTTTTATGATGATATAGTGACTATTTCTTAGAAGAACAAACTCTATCGATCTCATCTTCTTTAAATTGTTTAAATATGCTAAAAATAATGATAAATGTTAATATGGTTACATTGTATATGAATTATAGTCATTGGGACTAATTAAATTGTATATTACTATATTTGACAAGTTTTGGTTGAAACAAAATTCTCAACTTGACTTGTTTTCCTAACTTGGTAAAACTAGTGTTGGAATCTTGTATAAGTGGCTAGTTATTTATAATTGAGATTCTTAAATTTATACCAAATCTACGTAGAACAAAAATTTTCCTTCAAATCTTTACCTTGTGTTTAGGAGTAGATAGAAAAGGAGAGGAAAGTAATTATGCTCTGTTTGAAAAAGAAAGAAAAATATATAAAGAAAGAAAATATAGTGTGATTTTCTCTCCAAAAAGGAAAGAAAATATGGAATATTGAAGGAATTTTGTAAATTTATGATTGTACCCATCTTCTATTTGCGACACACGTTCCCTATACCAAAAAATAAAAATACATTCATTTTCAACACAACACCATTCCAACACAGCCTCGACCCTACCAACTCTTCTTTAAATAGGGTAGACTAACTTTTTTAATTCCCTAGGCTTTCAATCCTATGGCTTGAATGTTGGTCTTTGGCTACCCATAGAGAGACCTCGTGGTATAATTCCTCAAATTCTTTTGATTTGAACATAAAAAGCGAGAAATCTCTCATTCCAAAAAGGGGCAGCTAGATGAGTAACCATAGGGAATTAAAGGTGCCATCATTAATTGATATGCATATGCCAACTTAGTTGACTTTCATATAGCTAGATCTAAAGCATTTTAAAGAGCTTTTTGAAGGAGTAGTTACCTAATGGTAGTAAAGCTTCAATATATGATTCCATTCTTGTAGAATATCATATTGCTCTCTTAACAATGTTATGAGGATGGATCTATTTAAAGCTGGATCAACAAACTTAAAGAGGTAAGTTTTTTATTTTTATTTCTTTTAAATCATCTTGATGAGTTTACCTTCTAATGTTAAACATTTCCTATAACATCCATATCTTTATTCATTAACATCCTCACATGAATATATTCATTGCATAAATGATTTGCAATCCCACATGAACATATGCATTAGATAAGTGATCATTTAGATATGTAAATTTGATAAGCATGATGATGACACTTGCACTATTGCATTTAGGACACTTGAATATAGATGTGATGTTTTCATGGTAGCATGGCAAATTATCATATGTTGTGTATATGTTATAATATCATAAATAATAGTGTTTTAAAGCTTATTTAAAAGTGTAAGGAGATTTTGGGGAATTAGTAGATGGATGAAGGTGGTGAAAGAGTGAAAAATAGGGATTAGAAAAGGAAAATTGAACTTCTAACTAATGGTAGTAAGCCATAATGATTTTGTCTTATTATAATAGGTATACAAATTGAATTTATCTTTCTTTAAGAGTAAATTGGAGAGGGAAAATATGAGGGATAGTAAAAGAAAAAGAGAGCTAAGGAAGAAAGAAAGGAAGAAAAAGAAGAATAAGAGAAAGCAAAATTAAGGTAGTTATAAAAAAACCTTAAGCTTTTTTAGTTTTAACAAAATAGGTAAGTTATTTTATCTTCTTTCCACATGAAATTCCTCCCTCATAACACATGCATAATTAGTATGATTATGGAGTAATTTGAGGTGGAGCTCATGTGTGGAAGTTGAAGCTGAAGAGAAACAAGAGCTGATTGTGTTGGTTTTTATTGTTAGAGTAAATTATTGCACCCACAAATTTATTACACTAAAAGAGGACTTAGGGAAAATGTAAAACATAAAATTTATAGCTTTATGTCTTATCTAAATGCATGTAAATCATTTTTGCTTAACATTGTGTGTGTGAAAAGTTATGGGTCCTTCAATAGGGCTAGTTCACAACCTACTGAAACTTTCTCAGTTTGCTATTTTCATACATTTGATAAACTTATGTCATAATATAGACAAAGTAAAAAATATAAAATTTTTAGGGTTATATCCCCTCTAAATTTTTGTAAAATATTTTTACATAATTTGTTGTATGAAAAGAGATTACTCTTTGATTGTGACCAATCTTGAACTTGATGAAACCTATTCAATCTCTTAATTTTATTTTTCAAGAATTTGATGTCCATAGAATGAGAATTTGGAGATGTCCAAATTTAAAGTTATAGATTATGTCTCACCTAGATGGTTGTAAAATATTTTTGCCAAATTTACCATGATTGATGAGATATTACCCCTTCATCATGACTGATTCTCAACACGTTGCAACCTGCTCACCCTGAGATTGATTATTTATTTTGATGACTTTATAAATAGAATTAAACTTGTAAAATATGGAAAATTTTCCTTTTATGTGTTTTGTAACTGCTGGTAAATCATTTTTGCAATTGAATTAGTACAATTTGAGATATGGATAAAAATGTAAGAGCTACTTAGACTGTGATCACTTTGAAACATGACAAAATTAAAAAATTCACCATTTTTTCTATAGGTGTTATCTTGAGCTGAATTTTGACTATGTTGTATTATTAGGTGTCTAGTTTCTGTAGAAAAAAGAAGCAACTCATTGGGATATATATATATATATATATATATATATATATATATATATATATATATATATATAGAGAGAGAGAGAGAGAGAGAGAGAGGGTTATTATTGTGAGCGTGTAGTAAGGTCAGAATACCATACAAAAATAATAAGCTTAAATATTTGGCCCACTAGCATAGAACATGACTATAGTTGCACATAAAGCATACAAACTATTTTTGACACTTTTTTATTGATATCAAATTTTAGGACCTCAACGCTTTGAGGAAGCCCGAAAGAGAGGTTCAAACCTACCATAAAGGTTGGTTGCATCAAGGTTAGTAAAAGCCATAATTGGATTCGAATGTGTATGTGTGATTTAGACGTTCATGCCACGGATAGGAAGAAACAATTTTTAAAAAGAATTGTTGCTAGAGGTAGAATGAACTAGTTGTATCACATTAATTCTTCTCCTATGTTTAACCATAACAAATGGGAAAGAAATAAAATTGTCAGGATTTGAACAAACCCAACTTATTCCAACATGGCCAATAACATAATAAACATGATCCATCAAAGGATAATCTAGAGCCTTAAGAGATTACGTGCAACCATCCCCAATGTGAGATAATTCTTTCAATCTCTAATCTCACATTTCCTAAAAAAATTGTTGTTATGAATAACAAATTCAGTGGTTTTAGAATTCTTGTTAACCTTTAAATTGTTGTAGATACAATTGCTTCACCTTTGTCTTTCTTTGAAAATTTGGATATGGTCTTGTAGAGTGGTACCCTTTTTTGTATGGTTTCATTCATATGGATTTTCGACTCATTTATAAGAGGAAAACTCCTTAATAAACTGTTCTTACTAATTTATTATCGTCTCTTGTTTTTTATCTCTATCTCTTATCAAAGCCATTAGATGATGAGAGGAGTTATGCTCTTATCATTTATGTGTATGTAAAAGAGATGATTGAGACGGGAACAAAGAGTGTTGGAAAAGCACGAAATTAGATGAAGGATCACCTTTCTATACTAATTTTAGATAAATTAATAAATATATATTTGGATAATTTCATTAAAATTTGGTGATTTACCATTTATTAGCTTTTTATAAATTAGATTTAAACATGGAAAAGATTCTTCTATTTTGTTTGTTCAGCTTTTTCTTTTCCTTAATAATATCGTAGGAGATTAATGGTATAAACAACATAAACAAATTTAAAAAAATTAGTTGTAATTATTGTCTCTTGGTTCATATTCATATCCTTTAAAGCTCTTGAAGATTAATTTGCAGCAGATTTCTTACTTATGTTTAGGATTTCTTCCAGTTTAACTTCCATATGTGTCCTATTTGAAGTTCTTCAATTTCATATAAAGTCTAGACAAACTAATCATATAACATTGCAATTTGTTAAGAAGCAAATATATTTCAACTATTTTGATCATACTACAATATTTACAAATGGTGACTATAATCAAAATTCTTTAACCTAAAGAGCTTTGTACATTATAGATTTATTACAAAAATTATGCAATTGTATTTTTTGCTACTTGGGCATATGGCTAAATGTGTTCTATTGTTTATTGTAGTTTTATTTGTTTCCATCTCTGCATTTTTTGAGCTTCTTTATGTTCTCTATGTGTATACCTTTCCAAAATTACTTATTATGAAGTCCTACCACGCAACAACAACCTCGAAAGGATCTAAAATTGTTTCAACTGATCTTGTTGTTGGTGGCATCAGAGCATTATGATAACAAAAAGTATGTCTCTCTCTTCTATATATAAGTTATGTTGATGGAAAAAAAAGTTGTTTTTCTTATTCTTTTTTTATCATTAAATGGGACATTGCATACAATTATTACATGATAGTTCCATATTTATTTTTGAGATATTTATATGTATTATCATTGGAATTTTGATTCATTTTCTTTATTTTTTTATGATATATAAATTACATACTTAATATGGATTTGATTTTTTCTTAAAGATCTATGGCATTAATATGTTTTTATTTCTTGTTTTAATTATATAAATATTTTTTCTACCATTTCATTTGCTTTTTTATTCATGTATATTTGAGAAATTATTTGTCTATAGATGGATAGGGAGAATAATGGAGATAATCACTTAAAAGGAAATATAGAGAATGTTGATGATGACATATTAGTAGAAACTATTGCTTTTGGTGCCATACAAGACTTTGATACATGGAAAAATGTCATGAGTAATTGGCAATGTCATAGAATTCAGGTTATTGTCCAATTACTTTATTATATTGTGCATCTTATACACTTATTAGACATATAAGTTCTACTTGGGAAGGAGCCCTTGAGGTATATGGTTGCTCAAAAAGATGTAACTCAACATAAATTAATGGCTCATCTTACTAGATGCAAGATAGCTTATTGAAATATTATACATATGATCCCTAATGTTTTTGCCTTGTTGTGTGACAAGTTGAGAAGTATTGGTACTTTGAAAGATTTTAGATGTACAACAGTTCAAGAGAAAATAGCCAAAATTTTGCATGTTTTAGGCACAAATTTTCATACTCGAGCATTGGGCTTTTACTTCTAACGCTCTGGAGAGACAATAATTGCCATTTTCATAATGTTCCAAGGGTTGTGATAGATCTAGAAAGTGAATTCCTTAAACAAACTACCAGAGTTGAAGTTCATCCTTAGATTTTGAATAGTAATAGAATTTATCCTTATTTCAAGGTAAGAGACATAAATAGTACAAAATTAGATATATTTTTCTAATATAATTAGCATATATACATATATAGATGAATCCATTTATACATATAAAATTGTTGGTGCTATAAATGAGACATGTATTTGTGTCAAAGTACTAAGGGAGCAAGCTCAAAGATTTTGAGGGAGAAAAGAATGGCCAACACAAAATATCTTAACAACTTATTCTTTGATATGAAATTCACTTATGTGTTGCCTAGTTGGGAAGAAACTACATAGGATTCCAGAATTCTTAAAAATGCATTAAGTAGGAAAGATAAACTTATAATCCTCAAGGTAAGTTTAAATAAATAAGAATTTACTTTTGGTATGTATGTTACACAACATGCATTAATTTATTTATCTCTTTATTAGGAAAATTTTATCTAGTGGATGTAGGATTTCCTTTACGGAGTGAAATACTAACATCAAATAGAGGTGTTTGTTATCACTTAAAAGAGTACTCTAGATGTGGATCCTAGAATGCCAAAGAATTATTCAATCACTAGTATGCTTCACTTAGCAATGCCATTGAGAGAGCTTTTGGTGTTATGAAGAACAAATTTTCAATTATAGCTAGTGGCACTGAACCTTATGATTCATTTGAAATGATGAACGAAGTTATTATCATGGTTTATACTCCACAACTTTTAAATGGATATAGATCCTGATAAAAATTTAATTGTTGCAGTTGATATGGAACTTCAACAAGCACAAAATAGTAATTTGTAGTTAAGGGTGGAGTAGCCACGAATGTCGATTCTAGGTTAAGATAAATGATAAGAAATAACATAACACAACATATGTGGATGGACTATTAATCACCTTTATAAGTTGACCATTGATATTATGAAATATTTGTAACTCTGAACTTTTAAGCTATAATATTGCATGACACATTTGATTATTTCTTTAATTTTATTTGATATCTTTATTATTATATATTGAGCTTTTTTTATGCTATTTTAAATATATTTGATGGCAATTATATATAAGTATTTATAATTTTTTACAAATTAAAAAATTTAAGTTGTATAGATTCAAAATGCCAAGGAGAGAAAAAATTATAGATGGTGTGGGTACTAGTACAGGTGGAGATAATGTGGTTTGGACCCATGAAATGGATGATGTGTTGATAAATGCTATGTTGGATGAAGATCGTAGAGGAAATCGATCTAACGGAACTTGTAGTACTTTGGCTTCTGATAATATGTTATAGGTGTTGAGAAATGCATTTGGCCCAACTATTGAAAACAAATATTAAAATAGGATAAAGACATTAAAAAAATTTTGGTGAATGCAAAGATTTGTTTTATGGTCTTAGTGGATTTGCATGAAATTCTATAACTAAGATGTTTGATGTTGAATTTGACATTTGGAACTCATTGATTGAGGCAAATATTTTTACTAAAATAATATATATATATATAATATAATTGTTTTATATGTGTTTGACATTTGTGTGTTAATTTGTGTAAGTATATCTTTTTTGCATTTGGGCAAAACCAAAAGCATGCAAGTGGATGCATACGCTAATTCACAATTATGATAAGTTGTATGAATTATATGATAAGTAAAGAACAACTTGAGAATATGTAAAAAGAGCAAAAGAGAAGGTTCACCGTTGGCAGAGAAGTTTATCTCAAATTGACTTGAATGATTCACTTTATAATTTTATATCTGATAGTGAGGGAAATTGGGCAAATGACATACATAGTAGTGAAGCTTTTAACAGTCTGAAGTATACACCTTCAACTAATCCCCAAGGTACATCATCTGCTCACAGTTGTAAATGTAAAACTAATATGATGGAGATATTAGCAACGTAATATAAAAAGTTGAATTCAGGAATTGAATGTGTCAGAAATATTGAAATGAAGAAATGTCATTACTGAAAAATCTTTTGCTATTCTTGAAAGTGGTTAACCACATTACTATAAGGAAGAGGAGATAAGAATACATTTTGACTATGTGTTAAATGCTTATTGTTATCTATTGAATAATCCCTCTACAATAAGGTCTTTTTTTAGCCTCTCACGAGCTAGACACTTGGAGTAGTTGATGAAGATCATGGGCAACATGTGAGGAGATGATGAAGTCATTTGATGTATAAAAAAGATTAAGTAGTGTTGGTGGATTATTACTTGTATTGGTATTTAATATAAATGTATGGTAATATTTATTAGGATTATATGTCTTAGTGATTAGTTAATGTCAAAAATTGGATATTTACAACTTTAAAAATAGTGACTTTATTATGTTTAATATTGATATTTTTTTTTTGTCTTATTTAAGGCTTTTGCTACCGTTCACGTTGTACTAGGTAATTAGAAAAATAGTGAGAGTCAACCTATATATAATAAATATCAGCATAGAGGGGATTCACTAAAAGTTGGAGGAAGAAGCTATCATCCAACAATGCATCCATTTAGTTCTATTTCTATTGCTAAGGCTAAAGAATAAACTTGTACAAGTTAAAGTAATGCGAGACATTCTATTTGACTATTCCTCTACTTGATTGCTCTAGTAAATAATAATAATAATAATAATAATAATAATAATAATAATAATAATAATAATAATAATAATAATAATAGGTAAACAGTCAATCACCAAATTAGTGACTCGATAATTTTATACTTTATTCATTTTACAAAAATAGATTTATTTTTATTTTTAAATAGATTAAAAATATAATTAATATAATCAAATAACTAATTTTACTTGTATTTTTTGAATATATCTTTATTTAAATAGGATAATTTATATTATTTCAACTACAATTAAATAATAATAATTTATATTTTTTGATAATAAGTTCATGTTTATTGATAATAAGAACATTAAATAAGGATATATTAGAAGAAATTAATTATGAAAAGAACATATTATTGTTTCATGGATTTGAAGATCTAATCATTAATGGCATAAGTTCTCTGTACTATAAGAAAAATGATTTATTATGACTTTTTAATGATATTTTGCACAAATGTCTCTTAAAATTAAAAAAAAAATACATTAAAGTAACATTTTCAATAAATGTTACTAAATATCTTAGTTATTGTAATAATTCTTTTAATATTAAGTGCGACTTATAACAAATATCATTTTATTTTTTTTATGACATTTATTCTAATATTTACTATAAAATGTCATAATAAATTTATTTATTATGACATTTTTGAGAAATTTAAATAACATCACTAAAGATAAAAACAATATTTATTATAAATCTAATAATAATTTGGTTAAAGTATTCCCTATTATAAGGCTACTTAGATCAAAATTAAACTAAAATCTAATTATATTCTTACTCTTGCAATACTTTATTGACTAATATTAAAAATTATCTTTAGAAAATCCTTATTCAAAAATATTTAATAAGTATTTTAAAAAATAAAGTAATAATCTTGCTATTATTATTTACCAATTTATTACATCACATCATAAATTCATGCTTAAAAAAATGAAAATTTTATAATTTTGAATTTTTTTGCTTATAAATATTATGGTCCTCACATGCTAACCATTTCAGTCTAGGCTTATGATATCATAAAATTTCCTCTTAAATTAATGTCTCTTCATAATTTAACTTAAGTTATTTACAGAGAGCCTAATTAACAACCTTACTATTAAAAAAAATCTTTCATAGATAATGGTCTTCAATATTATATTTTAAATTAGATAAAAAAAATAAAATATATTTTCATATATTTCAATTATAATTTAAAATTTATTTTATTTACAAATAAATTTCTTTGTGAATAAATTTTTATGTTAGGTATACTATAAAATAAAAATAAAATTTATTTCAAGTGAAAAAAATTTTATATTTAATTTAAATATATAATTCAATAAAATATTTTATTTTATGTCCTGTTGTTTTATTAAAACTTTTGCAAAATATATAAAAATAAGAGGAGAATAAGAAAAAGAAAACAATTATAGAGAAAGGGGATTAGAAAAAAAATATTTCATTGTAGTACTTTCACTATAAAATTATATGTATAATATATAATAAAAAAATAATAATATAATTTATTTATGAATCTAAATCGGTAGTAATTTACTATGGATTTAGTTCGTTAGGAAATTGATTAAATGATTACGGTAGGAAATTGACTAAATGAATTTACATCACTATTATCATTGTAAAATAGCAAACAAATCCCTAATAATTCCCGATCCTCCCATCTGCCCAAAGTGAGAAGAACATCGAAGAAATCCCCTCAAGCCACGAGAAGAAATTGCGCCAAGCCGAAATCGAAGGGGAGAATGAGAAATCCCCGGTTGGTGCTTGCTTCCCTGAGTAATGTCCAAGTATGTACTCTGGAACTTGAACTTTTTGCCTGAAATTTGTGTGGTGTTATTCTCCCACTGCGCTGCCACACCTCCTTCGCCCACCGCTTCGCCGCCACCTTCGCCGATAGCTGCTTCTTTCACACCTGCACGAACTCCTATCCTAGTCCGCGCCGCGAACTGACATCTAATATCGATCTCAAGTGAGTGACAGCTAATCCCCAAGCATTTATCCTCTTAAATTAGTCCAAATCTGTCCACTCTCTCTCTCTATAAATCCGTGATCTGTTAATTTTTTAGCTGATTGTAGCACATAATCAGACCCAGACCATCAAACGACAACAAAACCGCTAAAGAGAGAGAGACAAGGTAAATCTGTGATTAACTCCTTTTCATTCTTTCTTTTTTCATTTTCAATTCTGAAACATTTTAATTTTTGTCAAAAAATGATGAGTTGATGAGCACATTCATTTGAAATTCTGTCTAAACTTGACGTTTTGATTGTAGCACATTCATTTCACTAGTTAGTTTGAGAAAAAGGAGAGTCCAATTTGCTCTCAAAATCTTCATTATTATCAGGATCGACTTTTTTTTTTTTTTTTGCTTATTATGAATTTGATGGAATCTGTTCGAGATTGCAATTTTTTTTTTTTCTTTTTGAACTAAAAAACAAAGGATTTCTGTAGAGACAGTTCCAAGCTATGTTTTGCATCCTTTGAGCAATTATTGATGTACTTCATAACATGCTTTATGTTCTCAATATTCACCAAGCCTGCTCTAAAGGGTGCTTTCATTTTTGATATAGGAATTATTGTTTCCTTTTCTAACTGAGACTATCGGGGAAAAATAAGAATGGCTTCTTGTCTATGAGCTTGTTCCCAACTCCAGCCTTAACAACTTCATATTTGGTACTAATTTTGATTCTTTCATTGTTCTCTTGATTGTCATCATTTTTTTTTAGGGAATATATGGTTTCAGAGTATGTAACTCATTATATCTAGTTCCATTTTTTTGAAGGTACAACTAAAATTTGTCAATTTTTCTTACAAGCGAACTGCCATTAAAAAGCTAGAACAAGGAGGTTCTTCCATTGTTGTTGTTCATTTAGAAGTTGTGAAAAATAAATTATGTATAGTTTGCAGATGGATTTCTGACGCCTATTTGGTGTATGATAAAATGCCCAGGTGAATTTCTGATGACTGTTTGATGTTTGATAAAATGCCCAAGGGAGATTTCTGATGCCCGTTTATTGTTTGATAGAATGCCCAAGTGGATTTTTGATACCTGTTTGGTGTTTCATATACTTGTAATGATTTTTTTTAATATTAAAAAAATAATCAATTTTGATTACCAAGAAGTTATAGACAAATGAATATAAGGTACTTGAGATATTTAAAAATATATGAAATTCACAACTTTCAAGTTATTTTTGTTATCAATTGCTTGGCATGTAAAGGATGATTTTATGTAGTGTTTTGGATATTCTGGTTGCTGATGCTATTTTTGACAGTTCTCCAACTAACTTCTTTGCAATTTGCAATTTGTTTCATGCCTTGCAGAAAAGATTAGCAAAGGAAACTCGTGCTCAGGAAATACAAGCTAAGAATGTTGCATTTGGGAAGAAAGTAAAAGAACAGCCAACCGCAAAGGGCATCAAGGGTCGAGGAGAGGTTTCGTTTTACAGAGTCATATGCAAGGTGTGTTTACTTTCGTACTCAATCTTCTTACATTTTTTTTGTCTTATATTTCTTGTTTTGTTGCCCTTTTCTAAATAGTCTCCAGATTTTCCTCTAAAGGTGTGAAGGCTCATGAGTGCCTCTGATTTTAAATATAGAATAATGGAAGAGGAATGCCAAAAACCTCGACATATAACTCATACAGTTAGTTTTTACGCCTTGTATAACTCTTTCATTGAAAGTGAAATTTGATTTTACTTTAGTTTTTGGGGCATACAAATTTTGAGAAAAATTGAGATTCAATTGTCTTTTAAAGATAATGAGAAAACAGATTGCAAATTGAAATACATATACTTAGCACACTCGTGAATACTCCCTTGTACGTCATCATTGTTGTCTTATAAATGCCATTTTGAA
The DNA here is from genome assembly GCA_949677035.1 of Omphalea diandra. Lineage (NCBI taxonomy): Eukaryota > Viridiplantae > Streptophyta > Magnoliopsida > Malpighiales > Euphorbiaceae > Omphalea > Omphalea diandra. The sequence goes on from CATIWR010108430.1 coordinate 38,038, forward strand.
CTAATCATAATCATATTGCATTAACCTACAAAATGTCTTATTTATAATTCGAATCTGAACCTATCCCTACTCGCTAAATTATGTGTAATTAATATTTTCAGGTCAGAGTATGATACATTTGGTACCTCTATTAAAGCTGCCGTAGTTTACCTTGGGACAACATTAGTGATGTTGAGTAATGGAAGTTGATTTGATGCTTTTTGTTTCGTTTGGTGTTGTGCTATTTTAATTGTAAAAATACTAATGTATAATTATGGTTGTTGTTGATTCATTTATAATGGTAGCTTGTTTGCTTGGCTACTTTTCGTTATGTGTCCGAGAATGAGAGCTTTGATCCTGATCAGGTAATTTTTTGCTTCTATTTTTTTTTAAAAAAAGGCCTAATGATTCAAAAAACCCAAACCTTTACGTGAATTTTCAATTGTATCCAAAACTTTTAATTTTATCAATTATACTCTAACTAATTGATTTCAGTTGTACCCCAAATCAAAATTAAAATTTAGTAAAGTGTATATTTAAACTCAATTGACCTTATACTTTTTCAATTAGTTCAATTAAATCCAAACTTAAGTTTAGATCTTAATTAATATGATGCTTTTATTTTTTATTTAAATTAATTTCATTTTTGCTTAATTAAATTTATTATATCTTTTATATAATAAATTTTAATTTTATATTTAAAATTAAAAATTTATAAAATCTTTCAATCTCTTTTTTTAAAAGAATTTCTCTCAATCTCCTTAAAAATTAATTTTTATATTTTAAACAATAAATTATTTAAACTATTTAAAATAAAAATTTCTAAAAAATATTTTAAAAAATAATACATTAACTTAATTAAAATGATACTTTTATTTTTTATTTAATTTAAATTCATTTTTGCAAAAATAAATTTATATGTATTTTTATATGATTGAAATGTCTGCCAATTAGAGTGTTTGTTAAAAAAAGTACATATAAATTTAATTTTGTAAAAATGAAATTAAATTGAATAAAAAATAAAGTATCATTTTAATTAAGTTAATGCATTTATTTTTTAAAATATTTTTAGAAATTTTTATTTTCAATAGTTTAAATAATTTATTGTTTAAAATATAAAAATTAATTTTTAAGGAGATTGAGAGAAATTTTTTTTTAAAAACAAAGATTGAAGGATTTTATAAATTATAAATTAAAATTTATTATACAAAAGACATAATAAATTTAATTAAGCGAAAATGAGATTAATTTAAACAAAAAATAAAAGTATCATGTTAACTAAGGTCTAAACTTAAGTTCAAGTTTGATTGGACAAATTGAAAAAGTATGAGAGTTAATTAAGTTTAAATATGCACTTTACTAAATTCTGGTTTTGACTTGGGGTACAATTGAAATCAATTCGTTAAGTTATAGTATAATTGACAAAGTTAGAAGTTTTAAATACGATTGAAAATTTGCATAAATATTTGAGTTTTGGGAATCATTAAGCCTTTTTAAAATTATGCTTTTATTTTGAAATTGAGTGTATAGATTTCACATAAATATATTTTTTTTTGGTGCATTTTTGTTAGGTGGAGCATGTAATATGAGAACAAAATATATGGGCTGCTTATGAGATATTGGAGTTGTTCTGTGAATTTGTTCATCCACGTGTACCAATTCTTGAAAGTCAAAAGTAAGTGGACTGACCACAAGGATTTATTTCTTTATTGAAGATAACTTTTGATATTTCTTGATAATAGAAGCAACGTATAATTAGTGCATCAAATTTATTTTAGACAGATTTGCAGTTTAATTTTGTGTTTTCAATGAGGGAAATGATGCTTCATGACCTAAAGGCATTTGTCTTATGGTGAATGATGGCACTTATTATTTTATTAGAATTTTAAGATATTACTAATAACGTAAGATGTGCTTTTAAGAAACTTTTTCTTTTACCACATATTGGTGCAACGTACAACTGCACCGTCTTAATACAACAATGAAGATGAAATTACTAAAACTAGTAGTTGGATATTTGCTAACTCTTGGTCAACCCACTTCCATAAATCTTATCTTTGATTTTTAGGAGTGGGGCTATTTTATTTGTTTTTACCTTTTGGTCGTATGATCTTTTTACTTTTCATTTGGAGTCTGAATTCTTAGTATAGACTAGCAACGCCTAGCTCTAGTTATGTGGTAACACCTGATGTATTTATTATTATTGCTTTGAAACTTCTACCTTGTGATTGGGCGAATGTAATGCCAATAGAACCTTAGGTGTAACTTCAACGGGTTTCAGAAATTGAAATGTAAAATTTTCTATCTTTTTGTCAAATCTTCAAATTCCCAGCCTACCATTTGGGTTTGGAATTTATTATAAACCTCTAGAATTTTCTTATTCTTTGTCTTTATTGATTCCACCTTTTATGGCCTAATCTGCTATGGGGATTAACATACATCTTTATATACTTTCTAGCCATCATCCTTGAAATTTGTCTTTAGTCTGAAAATAGAAGTATTCATGAGAGAACCTTACGAAGTAAAAGCTAGGTATAAACTTATTTCTATGTTCTTGTCCTTTGTGTGCCTTTGTTTTATGTTTATATTTATCTGGAGATAATATTTAGTTTTATTTGAAATTTGTGTTTAGATATTGTAATATGTTAGCATTATCTTTTTGTTAGTATTACAGAGTCTATAAACCATTGTAGCTACAGTATCTCAATATATACAAAACTGATTTCTTTCATGGTATCAGTGCCAAAACACCATGACAACTGACTCATCACATTCCTCTTTAACAACTCTAAACACCACCACACCATCGTCCACCATATCTTCCACCACCGCCTCCCGTACATTTGCAATCAAGCTCAAGTTTAACAACTATCTGGCCTGGAAGACGCATTTTCTTTCCTTGCTAAACTATCAAAACTTGATGGCTTTTATTGATGAATCAACTCAGCCACCACTTAAAGAAATTTTGGTTGAAGATGAACCCAAACCGAACCCAGCTTATGCTGAATGGTTCAAGAAGGATCAGATGCTAATGTCTTGGCTGCTCTCTTCCCTTTCTGAAGAAATTTTTTTGTATGTTATTGGACTCTCCTCGGCACACGTCTAGTCAGCCTTAGTAAATGCCTTTGTTTTCGTCTCTCAAAATAGGCAGCTTCAATTACATATTTACCTCCAAGAACTCAAACGCAATGTCCTGTCAATTTCTCAATACTTGCAAAAAGCAAAGGCTTTTGCTGATGAGCTTACAGCTGCCGGACATCTTTTGTCATCAGCTGAATTTAATGCTATCATTTACCACAATATTGGTTCTGAATTTCACTCCATCATTACTGCTTTAAATCTTTATCCTGATCCCATTCCATTTCATGAGCTTCATAGGCAACTTGTTGCGCATGAAATATTATTGAAGAGTCATCAGGAGGTTCCTTTAGCTAATGTTGCTCATGTTTCTTCTGCCCCACCAAATCCCAAGCTGAGTCCTGATATGCAACGAGGTGTCTCCTATAATCCTTGGCATTTCAAGCATCCTTACCAAATCTGTGGACTTCAAAATCATATAGCTAATAAGGGTCGTCGCCGCTACATTAATCGACCTGGTGCTTTTCAGCTGAGGCCTTCTGATTCTCAAGCCAATATTGCTTATCAATTAGGTTTTCAATTCTCTGATCCTTGCTTCACCTCTAGCTCGTCATTGCTATGGTTTCCTGATACTAGTGCCTCTCATCATGTTGTTCCTAATTTGAATCTCAATACTGAGTATAAAGGTGGTAATCAGCTTCATATTGTCAATGGCCAAGGTTTGAAAATTCATAATATTGGTTCCTTTGTTATCTCTTCCAAGTCTAGGCCTTTATTTCTTAACAATGTTTTGCATGTCCATCAAGTTAACAAGCGTTTACTTTCTGTTAACCAATTTGCCAAAGATAATACCTGCTTCTTTGAGTTTCATCCTTCCGTTTTTAATGTCAAGAATTAGGTGACTCGAGCAGTGCTACTCCAAGGAATGAGTGAGGATGGCTTATACAAGTTACATCAACCAGTTCTCTTCTAAGCTAATGTTGAAAAAGCTTCTTTTGCTGATTGGCATGCTCGACTAGGCCCCACCAATTTTCAGACTACCAATAAAATTATTTCTTAGTTTCAATAGCCATGTACTTCTGTTTCTAAAGATTTTCAATTTAAATGTTCCTCTTGTTATCAGGGCAAACTTGCCAAATTTCCTTTGCCACCAGTGTTCCATTCTAGTGTAAAGCCTTTGGAATTAATTTACGAAGATATCTGGGGACCATATCCTCATGTTTCTCAATCTGGTCATCCTTTATTATTTTTGTTGATGTCTTTACTCATTATTCTTGGTTTTATACTATCATGCAACGAAGTGAATTGTTTTCCATCTTTGTTCAATTTAAGAAATTTGTTGAAAATCAATTTAACACAACTATTAAGGCTTTGCAATCAGATCGGTGAAGGGAATATTGTTCCCTAAATAAATTTCTTAATCAACATGGTATTACTCATCGAATTGCATGTCCTCATACTCATGAGCAAAATGGCGTTGCCGAACGCAAAATACGTCACATTGTTGATGTTGGTCTGTCTATGTTAGCTCACAGTAAGGTTCCTCCTAAATATTAAGTGCATGCTTTTGATAATGTTGTGTGAATAATCAATTGTCTCCCTACTTCAGCCTTACAACATGTCTCTCCCTATTTTGCCTTGTTTCATAAATATCCTATGTATGAACAGTTTAAGATTTTTGGTTGCTTGGTTTTTCCTTTACTTCGGGCATATAATAAACACAAGTTTAATTTTCGATCAACCCCTTCTGTTAATCTTGGTTTCTCTCCCACTCATTTTGGTTGGCGATGTTTGGATATTCCTACTAATCGTGTCTACATTGCTCGACATTTGAAATTTGATGAAAACCCTTTTCCTTTTGCAGTTGTTCCTTCTTTGCAGGACTCTTCCTCGTTATCTACTTCAGAATCAACTTGGTTGACTGTAACTTGTATGGATCAACCTCCCTCTTCCTGTGGTCAGTCCCATCCTTCTTCTAATCCAACTCCACCTCCCTTAGAGTCCAACATACCTGTTCCTTCTGCAACTCGATGCTCTCCACCAAACCGGCCAGATATAAACCCCATATCTTCACCTACCACTTCCTCCTCCACTACTTGTGATGCCCAACTGTTTGATCTGGTTATCGACTTCACAAAATATCATCTACCACTACCGTTACTCAAAAACCCAAACCACCTTATCGTACTCACTCTATCGTCTCTTCGTCCTACTACTATACATCAACTAGTCACCAACCTTGCCACTCTCTCCAAAGTTGCTCCCAATTATCTCCATATGGAACCAACAACCTTTCAACAAGCAAACCAGATTAAGGACTGCCAACAAGCAATGCATGAGGAATTTCAGGCCTTGGTTGATAATCATATGTGGACTTTAGTTCCAAGACCACCTGAGAAAAATGTTGTTGGCAATAAGTGAGTTTATCGTATTAAGAGGACTCTTGATGGTACCATTTCTAGATAGAAGTCAAAGGTTGTCGCTTAGGGATTTACTCATCTGGCTACTTTGGATTGCATAGAGACTTTTAGTCCTGTTATTAAACCACAACAATTTACACACGCTGCTGAGTCTTGTTGTTCAGCATCAATGGCCTCTACGGGAACTTGATTTGTCCATTGCTTTCTTGCGTGGCAATATTGATGAGGAGATATATATGACCCAACCCGTTGGTTTTGTTGATTCTGCTGAACCCGATTTTGTTTGTAAGTTACAAAAGTCTCTCTATGGCCTTAAACAGACTCCTAGAGCATGGTTTCTTCGATTGAGTAATTTCCTCATGTCACTTGGTTATCTTAATTCAAAGGTTGATTCTTCTTTATTTTTCCTCAGTAAAGGCTCTCATCAGGTTTTCATCCTTGTCTACATTGATGACATCATTATCACTGGATTGTCCACCTTTCTTTTTCATGATCTTATTGCTCATATGAAAAGTGCCTTTCTTGTGAAGGATATTGGTCGGTTATCCTACTTTCTTGGCATTAAAGTGAATCATGATGATAAAGGTTTATATTTGTATCAACAGAAATATATTACTGATCTTCTTCAACATATGGATATAGTGCATGCTAAACCTCAGCTCACGTCGATGGTAGCTTTTTCCATCCTCTTAAAAACGATGGGCGAGCCAATGCTTCACGGTGATCTTTATTGTCAAACCGTTGGTGCCCTACAATATGCACCCTAACGAGGCTAGACATTACCTTTTCTGTTAATAAACTTTGTCTGTTAATGCATTGTCCATCTGATGTTGATTGGCAAGCTGTCGAACGTCTTCTTCGATATTTACAAGGGACAGCTTCACACATTCTTCGTTTGGTTCGTTTCACTAGCTTGGATATTCTTTATTTTGCTAACAGTGATTAGGGAGGGAGTCCGAATGACAGATGCTCGACCAGCGGTTATGGTGGGATTTTTTTGGGTGCTAATCTGGTGTCCTGGCTAGCAAACAAGCAGCCTACCATTGCTTGTTCTTCTACTGAGGGTGAGTATAAGTTTCTAGCAAATGCAGTTGTTCAAGGACTCTGGCTGAAATCTGTGTTACGTGAGATTGATTTTGCTCCTTCATCACCAATCACAATTTGTTGTGATAATATGGGAGCCATTTATATGTCTACAAATCCAATTTTTCATGCTCGGACGAAGCATGTTGAGTTGATTATCATTTTATTTGGGAACGAATAGCTTCTAAAGGAATTTCAAATTTGTTTCCTATCTTCCAAAGACTAGATTGCTGATATTGTTACCTAGCCATTGCCTTCCCAACGTTGTTTGCTTCTTCAACCCTTGTTATGTTTTCATTTTATACCAGGCATTGGCTTGCGGGGGTATCAGGAGATAATGTTTAGTTTTATTTGAAATTTGTATTTAGATATTGTAATCTATTAGCATTATCTTTTTGTTAGTATTACACTATATAAACCATTGTAACTACAGTATTTCAATATGTACAAAACTGATTTCCTTCAATATTATTTTCGAAGGTGAGATATTTGAAGTCTTTATTCTGCACATAGGAATTCTACAGTGACAGGTAGTGGGAAAGTGATTTTGTAAAATACATAGTGAGAACCATATTTCTTTACTTTTGAAAAATCTGAGGTTGGTTATGTTCTACACTTTCAATTGTCTCTATTGATATATTTATTTATTTATTTTATATCAATTTTTATAATTGTTTTGTTAGGTCTAATAATATCCTCTCTTTTGTTAATTCCAATATCATTATATTTTTTTCATTTTGTTGCTGATCACAAGCATTAGTTTATACATTTGGGCTAGTCATATAATCTGTCATCAATAATTAAGATTAAGATATTTTAGTTTTTTAATGGTTTAAGTTTGATTGTTTGACTATTCTATTGTTCTTTTGAATACTCAAATGAATATTTTGTTAATTTTATAAATATTTTATCATTTATGATTGTAATTTAAAGGATAGCTTTCAGTTATGTCATATATTCGCGCTAGATGCTTTTGTAATATATATTCTATTATTATTAAAATAAATATTATAATATGATATTTTAGTAATAGATGGGAAACAATATTACAGTTTTTCCTTTTGTGACGTTTTTGTAAAATAATTATAATATGAAATTTTAATAGTTAAATTCATAAACATTTTACAATAATATTTTATAACATCAAAAGTGATTTTAAATATAATTATAAAGTCTTCTAGCAATATTTATTGATATACTTCAAATGGTATTTAACAAATATTACTTTATCACTTTAAATTGACACTTAATATGCATTGTAATAAATTATTATTAATAAATCATAAATAATTTCTGTGTCATTTTATAAGTGTTTTAATTCATTAAAGTGATATTTAAAAATATCAAATAAAGTGGTGATAAAAATATTATTTAAAAATTTATATTAACACTTTTACTAAATATCGCTTTAATATATAGAGACATTCATTTAAGTGATGTTTACAAGTAACGTTAGTATAAGTCTAAAGTATCATTCTTAAGACTGATAATGACATTAAATCAATGTCATTTTCGGTCAATTTTCTTATAGTATTTCAAAGGGTTAGAATATAATTCTAGTTATAAAAGTGATTTGAAAAAAATATAATTAGGTGAATGTAATAGTAGAAAATAAAAAAGATAGGAGGTTAAGTTGTTTAGATATTATTTGTTAATAGAGTAAAATTGAAAATATATGAAATAACAAATTTTTTGCATATTTATTTTTTAAATAAAAAATAAAATTATTTTCTTTTTTCTATTTATCTAAACATAAAAATAAAATAAAATTCATTTTCTTTTTTTTTTTTTTCTTTCCTACGTAATTTTTCAAACATCATGTTAGGTTTTTAGCTTTTTCTTTGTTGTTGACTAGTGAATGAGCCAATGAAATGCCACGCGGACTTATGCCTATTTCTCACTGGCTCACTAAATGAGATCATCTTTGGAGGTCCCACTCACTATCGCTTCAGCTCTTTTTAGACTCTTGTCCAACACAGTCGGTATGCATTATTGGTTGCTTTGGGCCAGACCATTTATAGGGGTCTCGTCTTCTATCGCCTAGAATCCCCAATTTCTATTGGATCCTCTGCTTCTATCGTTGTCACCTCACTCTTTCTTGTCGCTGTCAGCATCTGTTGTCGCCACCTTTGTCACTGGTCTATTTCATCGCTTTCACCACCGCTCATCTTCTTCTTCCATTTTTTCATTGGGTTCTTCCAATTTTTTTAAAATTTGTTCATTCTATTATTATATGGGATTACTTTGTTATGTACAAAAATAATTTTCATGGAATGACAAGGGAAACCAATTATCGGATGTTGTGTAATATTGGCTGAATTTTTCTGAATATTTTCGGTTGGTCATGATTGAAACGAATCAAAAATATCAAATGAGTTTTTGAGGAAAATTTTTTTTGACATGTTGAATTTAAAAATTTCTTACCTTATGTTTGGATTGAGGTAAAATAAAAGGATAAAAGAAAATAAAAATAAAAAATAAGTAATTATTATAACTTTTTATTGTTTGAGAATAAAAAAATTAAGAAAGAAAGAAAATAATTTTTATTTTTTCCTCTAGAATGAAGAGAAAAATATGATGATTTAAGGAATTTATGATGAATTTACATATTTATCCTTGATACTTCTTTATTGAAAAGAGAAATTTGTTTTCCCTATTTTTTTTAACCAAATATAGGAAAGGAAAATAAATGAAAGAAAATAAAATTTATTTTTACGTCTTATTTTTTTTCATCCAAACATGAATGGAGAAAATAAACAAAGAAAAGTAAAATTTATTTTCCTTCTTTATTTTCTTTCCTCCCTAAACAATTTTCCAAACGTAGGGTTAATCTTTTCTAAAAAAATAATTCATGGAAAAAATTTTTGTTGTCCAAATTAAATTCCTTTAAGAAAAAACATTTTTAGTTTATTTTTTTTTTCTAGATCTGGTTCTTCAAAACTAGATAGCACTTTATGAACAAATTTAGAAGAATCAAAGATTTAATGAAATTTATGTAAATGCTAAGGTAATTTGGATATTAAAAAAAGTTTATGTTGACTATTTTATTTTTGACTGACAGAAAATTAATAAATATTTGATAGAAGGGCTATTGAGTTTAAGGAAAATAAAACGCATGGTGTTTAAAATTTGTTTTTTATATAAAATAAAAGATGAATTAGTATATTAGGATAAACTTGATGGGCGACGTCGTAAATTTACCTTTTGGGATATGCAGCGTTTCAACAGATAGAGGATGAATTTGTTGGGGCTATTTTCTTAGACAAAAGAAGATCCTATTTGCAGCGGTTGATCACTACTCAAAACAACCAGAAATCAAGCTTGTAGATATTAAAATTTTAGACCAATAAAAATGTATATTTTAATCTATTAAATATAATTGAATTTAATTAAATTTATTTGAATTTAAATTATTATAATTGATCAATCAAATTATTTGGTCCATTTTAATTTAATTTAATTCAAATTAAATTAATTAAATTATTTAAGACTCACATATGTGGCTAATTAAAATAAGTCATATGACGTGAATAATGTAGTAAGAACTAATGGTCATAAGTCAAGTGAACCAATCAAACAATTTTCTTGATACGATAGAAGAATTTGAGATAAAATCATCTCTTAAGTCTTATAGATAAAGTGAAAGACTCCAAAAATCTCAATAAATAGAGGAGCTCTGTACACTTGGAGGGAGGATTTGCAACAGATATCAGTCTACAAATCAAAATTCTCAAGTCTTTTAAGCTTTCAAGTTCCACAAGACACAAAAATTTGTGTATATAGCAATAATCACAACACAAAAGATAAGCAATTTCATTAGGGAGGAACATTTTATAATTACTCTTGAAAATATTGATTACAAATTTTATATTGTATAGTCATACTAATTAAAATATATAAAATAAATAAGTCAAAATTTTAGTACAAATAAATTAGCCAATCTTTAAAATATAAATATAGACTTCAAAATTTAATGTTATATACCCAAGAAATTTAAATTTAATTACTAAGGGCTCACCAGTATTATTTTGTGCTCTTAGTTTTTTGAACTGATCACATGTATCAGCTTTTATAATTAGAGTATCAATTTCATATATTGAAAAGCCTATATTTTAGAGTGAGTTTTTTTTTTTTTATTCTAAGATTGGACCTACATAATTTTTTAATCACGTGATCCGTGTCAGGGTGACATGTGTATCATCACTTTAGTAATAATAATAATAAAAAAAAATACAGTGCATTATACCCCAAAACATGACATCCTTCTACTTCAACATAATGGCATCATCTAGTTGCCATTGTTAGCAACCATATTAAACATTTTGACCTATGAAGATGCAAACAGTTTACTTAGTTATTTTAATCAAGAAGATTTAAGTCGGCATTTCATCTCTTTGGTTTGGTGGTTAATGATGCTTATAAACAAGGTTTTAAAAATTGGACATAATTGACCGGTCAAATTGATAAAATTGAAAATCAAATCGATAATAGATACGGTTTAGCCCCAATCAAATTTTACTATTATTTTTTATTTTTAATTATTATAATTATAATTATAATT
>CATIWR010108438.1:0-23129 GCA_949677035.1 Omphalea diandra
TTTTTTTTTTTATATATATTTTTTTTTTATATATATATATATATATATATATATATATATATATATATATATATATATATATATATCAATTTTAAAATATATTGCATGTGATATGTTATAATAACATAAAATATTAAAAAATAATATAAAAAAGTGAATAGCAGTCCTTTAGATGCAAAGAGGGAGAAATGGAAGTCATTATTAAATTTTCCATATTTAATTTCCACCATATTTTTAAAGGAGGAAAAGAAGAAATGGAATGGAAGGCCTGTTCAGGTGTTCAGGCTACAGCATCTCTAACCAACAGAAACTTGTCAGTTCTTCTATAGCTCAAAGGGTACTAACAGTTCGTTAAAAGCTTTTGATCTTAACTTTTTACTTCTCTCATGTGAATTCGTCTCAGCCACTTCAAAACCAAATTTGATAACTTAAAAGATTACTGCCCTTAATAATAACAAATGAAAATTTCCTTTAGGTTTGATCCATCATGTCAAATTATGGATCATCGTTCCAAACATAAGCATATATATGTGTAAGTTACATTTCTAGGTTTGCTTTCGCAGATGGTATATCTCTCTTGAGAGTTAAGTGTTTTGAATTCAATTCTCCTTATTTTTTTTATAATTAAGAAAAGAAAAATATAAACCCTAGTTTTCGTAAAAATAAATGATATTTTTAAATGATAATTATCATTAAAAAGAAAATTAAATATCAATCTGGTGGTTTACTAGTTAATTGAATCTACATTTTAGTATTTGACACCCGAGAAGTTTTTTTTTCCCCCATAATGTAGAAAATTCAAAACTTTTTGAAATTTTTAATTATAGTCTAGATTTATAAACTTTGCAATGATGTTTTAATTTTAAATTTAAGTATCAATTTTAACCTATTGACCAATTTTGATCAAAATTAAAAATAAAAATAATTTTATTTCCCTGGCAAAAAAGTATTAATTTTTCTTTGGACATAGAAAATTCAAAATTTTTGCACAAATTTTTAATTATAGTCAAAATTAATAAATATTGTAATTGTGTCTCAATTTTAATTTTATTTATTTTCTTCTTTTCCTTTCTTCTCTCTTTCTCTCCACCAAACTCAATTAGGTCCCTACCATTGCCACTATCAATCCATTTCCATCCGTCACTTAACTTACCATCTTCATCACCTGTCAATTAACCATTACCACCATCATCAATTCCTTCTCCTTCTCTTACTACACCACCATCAATTAAATTCTAACATGATCATACATGAAACAGAAAAGTCTTGATTATATGATGGAAAGTTAATGAATGTTGAGGTGCTGAGTTAAGTGGTTAGTGGAGACCTAGTTATATTTAACAGAGAGAGAAAAGAGAATAAAAGAGAGAAAAAAAATAAACGAAAAAATAATTTCTTTGTCATACAAATATAATAAAATAATTTTTTTATTTCAATTTTAACTAAATTGATCAATGAATTAAAAATTAACACTTAGATTTTACATTAGGATATAATTGCAATATTTATTATTTTAGCTATAATTAAAAATTTGGAGTTAATTTCATCTGTCATCTTCAATCTTTTGGCTATAATATATTTTTGTCTTCCAACTAAATTTGTATACTTGAAAATCATTTAACTTTGATGCTAATGCACTTAAAAATCTTTTCGTCAGTGTTCTTTGTTAAATTTAACATAAACACCTTTTCATAGTGTTACCTCATCATCAAATGTATATATTTTAATGGGTCAAATATTTTTTTTTTATTCTGTAGATGGACCTTTTTAATTTTAATTAAAATTAATTAATTAAAAAATAATATATAATTACATACATTTTTATACAACATTTTAAGTAATATGAATTCAATATTATTTATTTAATGATGTTATTAAAATGATAGGAGTTCATTTCTACTAAATAATGATAGTAATGACTAATACTGGGATTAGTATAAAAAACATTTTCCCCATTTTTATAATTATATTTAAATATTTTAAATATGTAATTTTACTTAAGATCAATCAAATTTATATTAATTATATTTAAAACTAAAATTTTGGAATTAAAAATTATTATGATTTATTAATATGAGTATTATTTAATTCATATTACTTAAAATGTTGTATAAAAATTGATACTTTTGAAATTAGACATAATTTTTAAGTTTATAAATTTAGATTGTAATTAAAATTTTGCATAAAATTTTGGATTTTCTTTATCATTAGGTTGTTTATTTTGATGCACTTAAATTTGTGCACCTCGTTTTACCTGATAGAAATAAATTTTATTTGCTCCCTACTATGTAAATAGCATGTAACGTATGAATAGCAGTGCGGCTAGAGATAAAAAAATGGATTAGATCAATTTTAAGTTTTTTTAAATATTGAGTTAAATTATTAGAGATTCAGATTATTTTTCAAATTTTAGATCAAATTGAATCACTCATAATTTTAAATTTTTAAAATAAAATTATTTTTAATTGGCTTAATTAGTATTTCGCAGATCTATATTTTACTTTAATTTTTAATAAAAAAATACCTAAATTTTTTTTCTTCAAATTTATCCACATAACAGATTCCAATTATCATGAATTGTTAAAAAATCATTTGGGTCCCTGAAGTTTTTAAAAAAGCTCAATTGAACTCAAATTAATTTTTTGTAAAGTCCAATTAAACCTAAAAAATATATAAAATTTTATTTAATTTTTCTTTACATATAACTAGTAACCTTCTCAATTTTGCATAATGTTGGTATTCTATAATAACATAAAATTTAATGATTTTTTTAAATGTTTCTTTGGTGTATAAAAATACTCTACATTTATATTAAAAGTACATTATATAATGTAAAGGTCAACCTATCTTAATTTTCTTTTGGACACATTAATTTGTTATTTTATATAAAAATTTAATATTTTATCATATGCTCATTTAGTTTTAATCAATTATTTATTTTTAAATTTTAAATATAATAAATTAATCTTTTATTTTTGTATAAAAAGTATTTTATCCAATTCAAATATTAAATAAGAATTAAATATTTAATTGTTGGTTACTTGTATTACTGATATTCTATTCATATATCTTAATTTTTATTTTTATTATTTTTACAATTTACACTTCTTTATTTTATTTTTTTAATTTTAACTTTGATTTGTAATTATTTAAGATATTTAAGTAATTTACTTACTCTAAAAATAATTAACACTTATCATTTATGCCAATTAGTCTTATTTTTTTTTTATAAATAATTAAACAATGCTTAAAATTTTATCTTTGGATTTCTCACTATGCACACACACTTGTAGGGTTATTTTTTAAAAAAAATTTATTATATACTAACATAGATTAACATTTAACTATTATATATTTTTAGCTTATTTGTTTTGCACACAAAAAATACTCATTAATATAAAGAGATCATTTGATTTTTTTTTAAGAAATAAGTTTTAATTATTTAATGTGTATATAAAAATAGGAATAACTATTTATCATTACATTATTTTTAAATTTGAGATGTTAATTATTTCCGGATTGGTTCTCTTTTTTGTGATTTTTACTTATTAGAGAACATTTTTCTTGTAAAGCTTTTACTAGGAAAAAAATCATGCAATGATGAGGAAAAATTATTATTGTTATAGTGTTTATGTGTTATGTTCTTCCTGATTTATACCTTTGAACAGATAAGGATATTTTAATCAGCAAAATTAAAACAAAAAATGCTTGAATTTCACACTTCTTTATTCATCAAATGAGCTTTTAATGAATTAAAATATTAAATTAATTAAAATTAAAGACGAGATTTTAAATCACCATTTACAAAAAGATCAAAAGAGGGCATAAAAAAATCTTCGATTGAAGTTGCTATTGACGAATGGTTCAGATTTGTTAAACGATCCTTCGTCGGTCACAGGATACGAAGGAGAGTGTGTGTATAACAAAAATGCACGCTTGATAAGACTTAGCCTACGTGTACGAGAAATCTGTTGGAATCATGAGAATCACGCCATTGCGTGACTGACATCTGTCAGTCTGCTAATAGGGCCTTTTCAGGTTTCTCTACACTTTTTTTTCGTTGTTCCTTTCAATTTGCCAATTTGACATACAGTGAAAAATTATCCAGGAATATATTTATTTAATAATATAATAACATTTAAAATAATATTCATAATTATCTATATAAAAATTTACCTAATGTAAAAATAAATTCCTCTCTTTTGATATACTAAAAACAAAAATAAATTGAGACAACATATAAATGACTCAAGATCAATTCAAAAAAATAATATTAATCCAATAAATATTTTAAATAAATTATCACCTCCAATGTAAATATTAAAATATTTAAACTAAAAAATACAGATTGAATTAAATTTTATTATTTAATCTTTATATTTTAATAAATTTATATAAATTATTATATTAAGTCAACCTCTATTTCAAACAAAAAGTTAAACATGTAGTATCCTTAGATCTGGATGGGTTGCCGGAATATTGGTATCATTAGATATTTTAAGTAATTTTTTCCATGACTTATTGCTTACAAATAGTTGCAAAAGATGCAAATGTTGATAATAAAATAATAAATTGAACACTTATAGTGTTTTTTTTTCCTCATTTTTTTCTTCTTATATATCAGTTTAATTAATAATATATTCTTTTTTTTTCTATTTTTTCTTATTTTATTAAATAAATTTTAATTTAATTTAATTTAAAATTTTAAAATCCCAAACTCTGATTAATTGATATCCTCTTAGATACAAATTTATTAATATTAATATTCTTTTTTATTTAATTTTTTATGATATATATTTGAAAAAATTATATTTATATTCTTCAAAATTATACAAAATTTTAATTTTTTTAAATATTCAAGCCATCAAGTTCATTAAAAATTATTAAAATCAAACTGAAACAAAACTTGTTTATTATGAAATAAATTATATTTCTATTATCAATTTCATTAAAAAATACTAAATATTTTATTATTAAAAATTTTAATTTTTTATATTTCTTAATCTATACATTAATCTACATTTTTTTTTACAAATCAAAACTTCATTTTGTTTCCTACAAAAAAAAAAAAAACAGATAGAGCTGCCTTACTTTTTTTTTTTTTTAAAAAAAAAAAAAACAAATTGTCTTCAAACCTTCAATATGCTCATTCATTTAAGCATTTTCAAATTCATTAGGACAAATTTAAAGCCAAATTTGGTTTAGACAATTTGATTTAACATATATATTTGTGAATCATCATCATCATCATCATTTTATCATCCAAGAAGAAAATGTCAATTTATTGTGATCAACACAGAGCATCATTATCTTGGGCAACATCATCAGCATACCAAATTAAGCAGCACCATCACTAATTCAACAAACCTAATATTTTACATACAAAAAGAAAAGCCCATCAACATAGCTAATGAATTTGAACCTCCTTAACATCCTTTTTGGGCTGCTCAGTCCTTGGAATAGTAATGTGGAGAACACCATTCTTCAGCTCAGCCTTAACTTCATCAGCTTTAACATCATCAGGCAACAAAACACTAGTGTTATAGTATCCATAGCTCCTTACTGACCAATGTTCGTCGTTGTCCGATCCTTGATCTTCTTCCTCTTCCTTGTGCTCTCCCATTATAGTTAAAACTCCATCATCAATGGTGATCTTTAAGTCCTCTTTGGATAGTCCAGGCACCTCGTATCTCAGCTTGTAGCATTCATCTTTCTCTTTCAAACGACCCATCAGCTTTGAGGGTCTCAAGTTCAGGTTCGCGAATAGTCTGTTAATGTTTTCAGTCGCTTGCAACAATGCATTTCCTAAGCCTGAGGGGAAAAACTCTATATATGGAACAACATAAGATCAGACCTTAATTAAGGTTGTAATCAAACGCATTGATTTGAAATTTTTGAAGAAAAATAAAATCAAATTTTGAATTATTAAACTCATGAACGTGCATGTGAAGCTCAATCACTATATTACTAACTCGATAATATAAGAAAATGAATTCAAACCGCACTAATTAGCATTGATTTTAATAAAATAATCAAGAAAGCTTAATGCTAGCAATATTATTTCAATGAAAAAGGTACCAAACGAGATAAATGGAAGCCGGTATTTAGTAGCATATGATGAAATGTAACAAAATAAATTAGCATTGATTTTAATAAAATAATCAAGAAAGCTTAATGCTAGCAATATTATTTCAATGAAAAAGGTACCAAAATAAGATAAATGGAAGTCTTTAGTAGCATATTATGAAATGTAACAAAATAAATTTAGGGTCAATTCTTCTATTCTTTTATGCACTCATAAGCTTTCTTTATATCATTGTTAATTTTGCTACAACTAAGCTTTAATTCTCTATTCTAAGATCCTAAAGTATAATTTCAGTTCCACTAAACTAAAGACTCAGTCATGCTCGTACTTTTTGAATAGATAAATGAAACAGATTCTAGTGCAAGATATCAAAACTTTACAGAGCTCAATAATTATTTCTGTTTAAACTTGTATTATTGAAGGTCACAATAAATTTCAAGCAGGTGTATATAAGAAAGAAAGAGAATTCACCATAGAGTTGAGGAACAAATTGTCCTCCATTGCTCCTCCAAAGGCCTCTCCTGCCTTTCTTCCTAGGAAACAGTTTAGAATTCTTATCACCTTCAGAAACAGTAACTTGTTTACCATCTGATGTCTGGCCAGCCTCCTTATCAGCAACTGTTACCATGAACCTCTTCAACAACTCGCCATTCCACCTTTGCCTTTGCAAGGAACCAACAACACCAACACTCCTTTCTGCGGTAACATCATGGCCAAGACCCACCATAGAAGAAATAGAGGAGCTCCATGCCCTTTGAGACAAATTCCTCAAAGCCACACGTGCCAAAGCCATTCTTGAATTTCTTGAAAATTACTTAGTACTAAACACACTATACAAGAAAAGTATAGATAAGATATGGGTTTTGATTATTTTCAAGTGATGTTGAGACTTGAGAGGGTGTGAAGAGCTGGAACTGAAGATTTAAAGAATCATGTGAAGTGGGCCTCAGGACAATTGGAGAAGGGTCTAAGAGCTTCTGGGAGGTGCATGACTCATGAGGAGATGATTCTTGGTCTTTCCAAAATCACCATGTATATATATTATCATAATGTTTGTGTGAAAATTACATAGGGTATGAGGAGCATTCGAGAGGAGAATGAATTTGATGCCACGTCTTTTACTTTCGCTCCCTTTTCTCACCTTCTATAATGCGTAACCGGAAATCAATATGCACATATGCCTTATCAAATAAGTGAACATGGAAACCATGGGATATTGCCCCTACTTTGATTTTCATTTTTATTTTCTTTTTCTTTTTTTATAGTGAATTACTTTCTTTTTTCACGCAACATTTTAATTATTATTTTTAAAATAAAATAAAATAAATTAATTAAAATAAAAATTTTATTAATAATTCGATTAATCTAGAATTAAAAACTAAATAAACACTATAATTATATATGATATTGTATTATAATATGATAATTAATATAATTTTAAATATTTAAATAATAAATTTAATTAATATATTTAATTATTTAATATTTTAAATAATTTTATTTTTAATTATTATAAATATTAATAAATTACACAATTTAAAATTGCACCACAATTCATATCATAAAATTTACTTAATGAATACTCAAAACATTGAACCAAACCAAATAAGTTCAATTTAAAATTATATCATTCTTGTGAATTTTTTTTTTTAAGATTATTCTATTTAACTCAAAATTTAAATATTAACAATATTACTTTTTTCTTATTTTTAAAAGACTTTATATATATTTTAATTTTCTTTAAAAATTATATCTATTAACGCAGCCAACTCAAAAATCAGCCAACAAACCAATTCAATAATCTAAACCAAGGAGTTCTTGCTCATTAGTACATAAAATCTTCAGATCTGTAGTAGGGTTCCAAATTTACAGAGTTTCAAATTCAAACCCCATAGAAGCTTTAATTAACCAAGGAAAACACACATTACAATCATTCCTAACCATTTTGGCCAAATACTTTAATAAGGACTATTGAACGCAAATTCTTTGTAAGACAACAACGACAAAAGCATTCAAACATGTCAATTTTTCCTTCAAAAAAAGAAAAAAAAAAAAAAAAACCAATTTTTCCATCACAGCCCTCTTCATTTCTTAATCTTTTTGATGATACCATATATAGTTTGCTTGAGAGAGAGAGAGAGAGAGTGAATCAACTACTCTGGCCCCATAGTGAGGGCGTGTAGAAATTAGGCAATATGAGAGGAGCTCTGAAATATGCAATAACTGCTGCCAATGAAAAGCACTGGCAGCAAGGGTTTTTGATTGGCTATTGCATGCAATAATAACGCATGTCTAAAAATGGCCTGTAACAAGAAAATGAAAGCCGGAGTGGGCATATGACAAATAATGTTACAGTTAACATACACACCACGGTTTGTTCAAGAGCATCTTAATCTTCACATCGATTGAGAGGGATTCCCATTCTAACCAACAATTGAGTTAAAGAGCATCTTAATCTTGACATTAATTGAGAGGGATTTCCATTCCAACCAACCTTCAATTGTCTTGTACAGCTCAATCATACATGCCCTCTTGCTCCCAAATGTCCACTAGAAAATCTATCATTTCCTGTCATGTAACGTCAACAATCGATAAGAATAGCATGGTTCAGGAAATTGACTTGTGAAGAGAGAGAGAGAGAGAGAAAGAGAGGAATTACAGAAAGAGGAATATGCTGAGGGAATGGTTTGTTGCTCCCAAGCAAACTGTCATATGTTGCATTCCAACTGCAGCAAAGCCAGAAGTTTTTAACCATGCAGAGACAATCAGTGCTGACAACACAAACAAATTCAAGAATGATCAATGTTTTTCTTTAGGACGAGGTGCATGTTCCCAGAGATGATTTCCCCACACCTACATGCAATGCCCAAGAAATTTGGAAACCTAGACAAAGGCTTCCTTTACGAGCTAAAATATGGATGCTTCAACAATCTTGACATTTTCCACCATCCCTTTTATGGGTAAAATACGTATGGGTACTAGACAAGTACCAATTAAATGACAAGAAAAAAAAAATTTACTTTTATTTACATCTCTGCACAATTGGGGTCAAAAGAATTGGCCCAACTAATTATTCTAACTTCATAAAATTTTGAAGCCTACAATATTCTTTGTCAATGTAAATAGTATATATTCTTTTTTTTTTTAAAGAAAAAAATTGGAAAGGATCCAAACCAGTCGCATCATCTAATTCAGGATTCAGTCACTTATAAACAATAACTTGGACGAAGTAGAGAAGCAATGGAAGTAAAAACCCTATTCATTACAAAACACAATCTGAACTACAAATGTTGAGCATGGTCCTCTGATTTATGATTTGCTCATTTCTTAAGTAAAAGGAGTCAGATATGGACTGATAAAGAATGGTACATGTCAAAAGAAATCGCCTTACATGGTCAATCAAGCTTGTGTACTCAGAGGAGACCATGTTAATATAGTTCCAGGCTTGCTTGTTATACATACACAATTATTAGAAAATTAATTAATGATGCATGATAGTTAGTCTCCTATTAATTTGACCACACTCAGAAAATATGAGAGCAACTCACTTCAATTTAGGTTCCCGAGACTGCTGTGCACTGTTCACGGACCTTTTATCTCCTACCCAATGCTGCCTTGTTTGATTCCAGCGAAGAAGACCTACAATCAAAAGTCTGTTTAAATAACACTCCCACATCATACGGATGGAAAAAATGAACATGAACACTGGAGTGTAACATACTGAACATTGCAACCTTAGAGAACAAGAAAAGGTAAATGGCAGAGTAAATCAAATCCAAAAGGAGGTCAATAAGAAAAGCAAAGCAATATGAAAAAGCCAATGAAAGTGGAGAGTGTGGACAGATGGAAAGATCATCCTCGCTAATGAGTGTATTCCTGTTTCTTCACATTATATGTCTTATCAAATTCTGAATTATATAAAATAGCATTTGGTCATATGTAACCCTCTAAAATATCTATTGATATTAATCACAGGAAAAAAAAAAAAAAGATCGAAAACTCAACTGAAAAGAATGGCCATTTCCTACAGGGCACCATTCACTGTGAAACATGTGATAAACCATTGCCCTTTAATTTCAATGTACAGCTGTCAGATATTACATAGATTCTAATATAATAAACTTGCAGATTTTAAGAAGCAATTGAAACTAACCATGGTTAACAAAGTCGGATGGTGCACTACCGCTACTAGAGCTACCATGTGGATCGAGGATCTGGTTGGCTGTACTGATTGATGACATGCTTCCTTGTGACTGAACTGCACTATTGTCCATATTACGAGTGCTGGTGGTCCAGAAGTCCTCAGATATGCTAGGTTTTTTCACTGTCTGACCTTGATTTTTTGGTCCTTTTGACAGCTCATCTACTGAGGTAACTAGGATGGGCTTTTTGTAGCATCCAAGACAACCACTGCACTGTTGCAAATCACGTACAATCATATAACTGATGAATACCAGCCACTATGAAGCATAGATGTGGCCACATGAGACGGATGCAGATATAAATATAAGATACAACTTCATAATCACACAGCTAACCCTGAAAAAGCAATCAGATAGAACAGGAAACACATCTTCACACAGCCAAATCAACACGAAAGCATTGCATTCACCCTTGGAAAGTCATAGAGCTTTCACTGGGGAAAACAGAAGGGGGAAAAGAGAGAGAGAGAGAGAAAGAAAGGAGAAAGGAAGGGGGGGGTTGGGTTGGGAGGGAGACCTTAAACATGCAAAAATCCTAAGACATTAAATAGAAGGCCTTGTACCTTACAAGGTTCGAAACATGAGCAACAAATTCTTTGTATACCTTTCCTCAAAATTATATTAATATACAATATTAAAATTTTCGATCATTGAAGCTCAAAATGATTAAATGTGTCCACTAAATTTTGAAGTATTCAATGTGTTTTCATCTCTGAAAAGGGGGAAAAAATTGAAGTTGTTGCATATATATTTTGGAATATCAACATCAAATACAACCCCAAAAGGAAAATGGATCCACTCTGCAACATCTCATCAATTTATTAAACAATTCTTCTATAGGGTCTTAAGAGAAGAATGCCAAAATAAAAGAGGGGGGAAAAAGAAGAAAAAAGGAGTAAAAGGATCACATGAATAATAGTCCAAAAAGCAGCAGTAAGTAAAGGTAGAAAAAAAAAATGATTAAGAGATGATGGGGCCAGAGCTGGAGAAAGAGGGATGCTTTTCCAAGAATTTATGTTTCTGGATAACTTATTCATGCTTTCATGAATACTAACATCAAGGAATAATGATTTCAAAAATCATGAAGTTTATGCCAATTTTAACTTTGATCCAATTCTTTTAATTCTATCAATTTTATGGCATCCAGGGGTCAGAATCATGCCATAAGCATGTATACAGGGGTAGGAATCATGCCATGAGAATGCATATAAACTGTAAGGACATTAAATTGATATACCAACATGGTTAGGCACCCTACTCTCATGGTTTTTTGCAAACTGAGACAGAAGAAAACCAAATCCATTTTCAATGATTATAATAAAACCATCCCTTGACCAATCAAACCAAGCCTACATCCAGTGCTGCAACAAGTTAATAAAATGGCTATGCCCCAAGGAAACCTAACAACTAGAGCCAGCATCCAGATTCCAGCCTAATTTCATAAGATCGCTGTTTGACGCACTAAGTACCAGTGCACTCTAGTGTGTGGAGCACATTAAAGTGGCATTGGCCAACAGCTGGATTGTACAAGCATTAATGCTACTCTAATTAACAATAATTTGATGATTGTGGATAATCCACATCAAAGCACTTGCAAATATTACAATGATCATCTGTTTTCGAAAAATATTTTTAGCTGAATTATAAAGTGATTTTATCAAATATGTGATTTCAATTGGCTATAATCAACATGTGTTGAAGTGATAACTGTTCTTACTCAAGTTTCTAGCCCCCCCAAAGCTTTTGGTTTTTAGAGAATGACTGTAGCACTACAAGGTTAGCTTTAATGAAGCACCAACTTTTTTTTTTGTTTTTTCGTGTTTAATTTGGCTCCTAGTGCATTTCATACTTGCAACCTTACAGCCCTAGTGATGGCTCTGGTACTCCTGGCACATTGGTGATCAAGAACCACATTTGATTTTGAACAGTGGATATATGCGTGAAGGATGATCGTGTGGAATAAATAGTTATGTTTTGATCAGTGAATGATCATGTAGAATCAATTTTTACCAACAGATAGATGATTTTTTTTTCTTTTTGTGATTTTTGTGAGCTCAAATATTCAAAATGTCAAATCCACATTGAGTGTTGGCACACGCCTGAAGCCTCGTACATACATAACATATGAATATTTATCCCAAGACTATTCATTTAACAAAGTCAAGCAAACAAGAACCTATAAATGTAATATGACCACCACCCCAAAGCGATTTTCCATCTACTTCACGAAAGTGCAGGAAGAACTCCTGAAAATAAATCCTTAGAACAGTTTTCCTAAATATAATCTGAAATCGAAAATATTTTCAAAAACTTTCAGGAAATTAACAACAGTTTCTATTATCTCAGACTCTCATTCTATTCTCCTTGCCCTAAAATTATTAGGACATCATTTGATGCCACCCCACAATAGAAAACTCAAAAAATCCTGCCCACTAAAGTCTGATTATATAACTTGATAATCTTTTAACACTTGATGGCATAGTTTCTCAAGAAATTAAAGAAATCAACTTAATGCAATATTAAGCTTTGTTCTTTAATACCTTAAAAACTAAAGTGCAGGAAACCCAGAACTATTTATACCAATTCCTATTCTTATCAACAATTATTTAGACAAGCAAACAGCAACCAAAATCAAAGAACAAAATCTCCCTTCTTTATATTTTGCAAGCAACAAAACAAAGCAAATAAGTTCATGAGACTCAGTCACAAAAGGAAACGATAATAAAACCCCATAAAAATCAAAACCCACAAGCAAAATCTCCCTATAATCACAAATCCAAGAAGAGAAAGAAAAGGAAAACTTACCCCATGCATGCAGTTTATCAAGAAGCCAGCAAATGTATCAGATCTTGCAGGATGCAAGATTTTTGCAGGGAAAGCAAATGAAAGTGGGAATCCAATTCCGGAAAAGAGAGAAAGACCGAAGAGCCCTTCAAAGAGCAACTGAAAAATATAAGAAAAATAAAAGGGAGAGGAAATAAAATATGAGAAAGCTTTCGGTTTTGGGCTTATAAGTCGTACCTGTGAAAATGTAACACCCAAAAGGGGTGTTCTTTTCTTTTTACTGTCTTTCTACTGTTGCAGTCAACTGATGGAAGCACAACCTAATTCAAGATTTTCCTTCCTCCCCCCCGCCCCCTCTAATCCTCTGGGTTCTGTTTTATTGTTAATCCTGTGCTTGTTTCGTTGGGAGGGTAGAAGGGTCGAAAGTGACAGGAGGAGGGAAAGATTTGGAAGAAAAGCATTTATTCTTCTTTTTTTTTTGAACAACTTATAAATTCTCAATTTCTACAAATAAAGACTTATTAAAAAAATGATCTCATGGCCTAATGAAAAAGTAAGCAGTCCTTTTTTTTTCTTTTTTTTTTTTTACAATAATGATATTTTCAAGTTGATTCAGATATCGATTTATTATATTAAAAATATTTATTATTTTTAAATGTTAATTCTAAAAATCAAAGACTTTTTTTTATCATTATATAAAAATACTTAACTATTTCGTTTATATATCGAAATTAAATTATGACAATTTAAATTCTTAATTTTATATTATGAATAAATATTTGATCACTAGGTCATTAACCAAACAATATTATATATTTTCATAATTTATAACTAAACATCCTTCCCCACTTTAACTTCACTCTTTCGTTGTCATCCTCTTTATTTTTCATCCCTCAAACCCAAACATAGCATTAGTTTTAGCCCATTCTTTTATTTCTTCTTCAACTAGCCCTCCAATTTCTGCTTCTTTGGTTTCTTATGTTTTACCTGCCAATTGTCATTGAATAATGAATATGCTTATATACTTTTGATTTTACTTATCCAAGTTCTTTGAAACTATTATTAAAAAGTATCTAAAATCCATGGAAAAATCTATATTCCAAAATGATTCTTTAACTGATTTTAGTGGTAAGAGTGTGACTGAATATGAAATCCCAAACATTTGACAGTTGATTTTAAAAAGCAAATAAAACAATAAAAGTGGAGTTTTGATTATATCATTAGTAATGATTTGGAATTGACTTGAGATAAGTACTAAGTGAAGTCATGGATTCCATGTTTAAACTGTTTGTCAATGAAGCCCAAAAATAAAATCCAGAGAAGGGTTATATATATATATATATATATATTGAGAATAAAATCCAGAGAAGTTGGGATTGCCCAGTAGTAGTGCAGTTAGGTTGGTCAAATTGGGTGGGCTACGTTTGGTGCCTGAGTTGTATAATATAAGAATGGCAGGCATGAAGCCTCCTTCCTGGTTCCAGGTAAGGACCACCTTGCAAACTTGATATTTACTTGTCTGGTTTGTTTATATTGGCAATATTTTGACCCTTCCACAGGATAGATAGGAAAAATAATAATAATAATAAAGTAACGATGATTGTTTTTTTATTATTCTTGAAACTGTTATTAGAGTGAAATTTAAATCCCAGTTGAAATTAATAAAAAAAATTTGAAAGGATAAATGTTTGGGATGGATAAAAATTATAAAATGTAATGATTATGCCAATAGAACAACTGAATATATGATATGAAAGTGGCTAAGCATTATCTAGTAGTCAACCAGATAGGAACTCCACCAGAAGATGGAATTATTTCGAATTTAAGCACTATCATCGATGCAGTCTTTGGAATAACGATATGTTCAACAAAATAATAATAATTATAATAACAAAGTTTTAATTAATATTTTCCAAATTATTAATAAAACTAGTTTATCTATGTATGTTGCATGATTACAATAACAAATTCACTTAATATATAATTTTCATCGATAAGATTCTTCAAATAAATATTCATATTCAAATAAATATTAAATACTATAATTAATTTAAACTCACAAACAAAAGAGAACTATAATTACTTGAATTTTAGTGAGGCTAAAAAAGTCGACATAAATAAAAAATTAATAATAATTAAAAATAAAAATAAACATTTATAAAAATTAAATGATTTTATATTTTCAAAGTTGTATAGAAAAGTTAAATAATTACATAGAAAAATTAATTAAATTAATTATATATTTTAAAGATTGCACAAAAAATTATGTGAATTATTATCTATACTTTTTTAAAAATTGCATTGAAAAAATAAGACTCTTAAAATATATATTTATATAATATTTATTATATTAATAGAAGACATTTATGCAAGAAATAATTAAAAAAAAAATTGACATGTGATATCAACTACTTTTATTTTAATAATATTTAATAGATATGACTTTCAATAAACTAAAATTTTATTTTATTTTATTTTTTTGCTGGGGCAAATATGAAAACTTCATTAAAGAGAAATATAAGCAAATTACAAAATTGAACAGGGCTTAAAATCCAGGCAATAAGAAGACTTCCTTTTAGTTTAGCTCTTGCCCCCCACATAGCAGGCTTTACAATACTCTCGTGCACTCTTTCGACACTAACAAAATAAAAAATGGAAGTCTTTCCCTTGCTTGGCGCAAATAGCCCTCAAGTTCCCAAATAATGTCCTTCGAAACTCCAGCAAAAATATTCATAACGATTCTGTTTTTACAAGAAAATATTACCACACTTCCTGCGCAATCCCAATGCCTTGGAGCACAGCATAAGCATTGGAAGAATTAGTAGAAGGAATAGCTATTAACTACAGAAAGTCCATCCAGGTTCTTGCCCTTCCCATCCCTGACCAACACCGCCATAGCTGCGGTTTAATATCTCAAAGAGCTGGACTTTTAATTTTGTGCTAAGACATAAAGGATTACTTGTCATTTTCTATGATCGAAAGAACGCACCACCAATAATTACAAAATATAATATATTAAAAAAACAGAGGGAAAAAGTAAGAGTTGTAGAGGTTAATATGAGCATTCAGTTCTATGTATTCGGTCTCTTAGAATTCCATTGTACAAGGCAATCCTATTTGCTGGCATTTCATGAACTCCATGGATTTCATTTCTGCAAATTGGCGTAGTTGAATTCTTTTCTTTCTGTTGCTTAGCAAACAAAGAGTTTTCTTTTTTTCTTCTGTACTCTGCTCCGTTCCCTTCTGTATCCTTCACATTCTCTGCAAATTTCACCTTCTTCTTCTTCTTCTTCTTCTTCTCATCCTTCTTTCCCTCTGTACACCACAAACAATAGCCATAAACACCAAGAAACCCAAGAAAAGCGAAAAAATAATTTGATCTTCTTGTTTAAAGAACACCCAAGAAAAACTTTATTGTTCAAGAAAATTCGAGAAAAAAAAATCCATGAAAAGAAAGATTGATTACCTGAAGATAAGTAGTTGGAGATTTGAGTACCAAGATTCTTGGAAACATGAGGAGAAGGGACAGTTTTGTTTTTCGAAGAAAAGGTGAGAAACAGGAAAGTGCTAGAGACCACCATGGCAGTGGCTAACACCACAGCTTGAGAGCTTAAGCTAAGGATTGGTGACATATTATTACAAAAGAATTAGAGATGTCCAAGAAATGGCATGTACTTATGCATATATATAATAAAATAGTAGTACTGAATTATAATAATATGTGGGACGTGATTGGGAAAAGAGGAAGAAGAAGAAGAAGAAGGTAGGAGTAAGAATCTGGACTCCTCGTGGGGTTTGATTGGAATTGAAAGGTAAATGGAGGAGGGAAGGAGTTGCTCGGTTTGGCTGGGATTTTGTTTGTGACCCACACGGCACAGGAAGGTGTTAAATGAGGAATCTTGTGTGACTTTTAGGAGGGCAGTCAACTTGGCCTTATATTTCTAGAACCGAAAATGTCTTTTTAGATTAAATTAATTCAAATTAAAATAATAAATATAATTTTATAAAATATTTTATAACTATTTTAACATTCACTGAAAGATATATTTCAATTAAAAAATAAAAAATATAATTTTATAGCATATTTTATAATGGTTTTAGTATTCATATATATAAAAGATTAATTTTAATTAAAAAATAAAAAGTTATTATGATATTTTATAACATATTAATTTATATATTTTTTAAATATTTTAATTTAAATTAATTTGATCTGATTAATAGTGCTCATGAAATAAATTATATTGTGGGTCAAACTCTTGGATTTTTTTTTTGACCGAACTCTTGGGTTTTGTTAAGGTGTAGGAGTGTGCTAATATTATTTGAACATCCAATAAATAGAGAAATTATTTTCTGTGTTCAGACTATCCATTATATAATAATTTTAAAATAATTATAAATTATCATATAAAAAATAAAAAATTATTATATGTATAATAAATTATAATTAAATAATTTATAATCAGACTTGATAAACTCAATCTATATTAAAATTTTGTCTAATAGACGAAGAGTTACAGTCTTGAATTCGGATATGGTACTGTTTGATCCAGCTTGAGCCTTCATCTCACTATCTAACTCCATGGAGTTTGTAATTAATCCAATCCAACTAAAAGAGACATTTTATTATTTAACAAAAAAAAAAAAAAAAAACATTATTGCCAAGCTGATAGATTGCTGCTATCATTCATTAGATAATAAGAGGATATTTATTTTCTTCTTTTTTAAAAAAAAAACTTTTGATTTAGCAATAATCGAGTTAGAGTGTGAAATATGAAATTGGAATTCAAATTTAAATTAAATTAATTAAAAAATTATTTTTACGAATAAATTGAGTTGAATTAAAGTATCTAATTGGTAATATAATCATACGTTATCTGTATTTTTGTTCCTTTTAAAAATGAAAGGAATAAAAAATCTGTAGTTTAAATTTTTTATAAATTATTATCAAGCATAAGGATAGAATTTTTTTTTATTTAGTGAAATTATTAAAGAAAGAAAAAGAATACTCATCCTCATTGAATCTCATGCGGAACAACCCCCCCCCCCCCAAAAAAAAAAAAAAGGTTTAACTAATTTTTTCTGTTCAAGTATAGTAAAATAATACACTACCAAAATAGTTCATATATATAATAGAGTATTTAATTTTCATATATTTTTAAATATGCTCATAATAATATACATTACGTTAAAATGAGAAGTGAGTTTATATTTAAGATCTCATTTTTTTTATTTTTAATTTGATATCACCTAAAAATTTAACTTGAATTTTTTTAATGATAGTAAATTTGAATTGAATCCAAGTCTCTTAATTATTAAAAAAAACAAAGCTTTCTTTTTAAATACATGATAAAGAAATTTCATTATTATGAGAAGTAAGAATGTGCATTCATGTAATCGAACTGAATTAAATAAAAAAATTTTCAACTTCTTTAAAATAATAATTAAACTAAATTGAATTAAAATAGAAACTAAAGCCAATTGAAACTAATAATTTTTTTTTTGATTCTTCGTTATAATCAAGATAACTAAAAATATTATTATTTCTATCCAATATTTAATTAAAATTACAATTATATATAATTAGTAAAAATGATTATATGTTACATATTTCAATAAAAATAAATATATTGTTAATGAAATTACATTTTATCTATCAATTAAATAAAATCAGTTATTTTAATTATTATTTTAAATTAATTGAATACAAAAATTAAGAATTAATTTATATATAAAATGAAACTTAATTTATCTATTTTTAAATTAATCAAATTACATTGATTCAATTTAATTTTTCAATTATAACTTATCAATGTTCACTCTTGAAAAATTGAACATTGCCTTTGTTTTCAAAAATTTTATATTCCTATCCATTAAAAATAAAATAACAAGTGAATAAACAAAGGGATGGAGAATTTTGTTTTTTTTTTAAAAAAATAAAATTATGCCACACCATATAGAATTTTTATAAGACAGTAGATCATTAAAAAAAAAAAAAACAAAGTAGGTGACGTCAAATAAACATATATTTAAGTGGAGGGACCATAATTCCATAAGTCACCACAGAGGAAAATTCAAATTTGCTGGAAGAAACTATATGATTTTTTTTTTTTTTAGGAAAAAAAAACGTATGGTTGGTGGGGTGGGGGGCCCAAAAGAGGCAGCAACAGAGTGCAAAATCCTATCATTCCATTTAACGACTCACAAGGAAGATGTACAGAAGTGTCCCAACCTCCACTTGGGCATTTACTGCTGACTCACACGTGTGCGATCAATCGTGGGAGTAGATGCGTGTCCCTAACACAATAATAATATATCTGCCAAGTGTCTTCAGGATATGCATTCTCGTTTTCAATATAGTCGTTGGGTGTCTCTCTCATAATTGATTCCTTGTGATGGACGAAACAGATTACAGTCCAACAGATCCATCTTCTTGTCTGAGAACTGTGAGGGCATTGAAACTTATCCAATACTGCCCATATATATATATATATATATATATATATATATTGAAAATAAAATAATAAGAAAATTGTAAAAGAAAAGATAAATTTTAAAATAAAAAATTATTAAATTTTCTCATTTAAAATTAATTGTTTTATTTATTTTGAAGAAGACGAAATGAATTTGTCTTTTCTCATTATCATATATAATGAATCTTCTACCTAATATTTCCCTCAATTCAGTTTTTGTTGCTACTAAAGACTAAGTCAATAATACAAATCTAATTTCTAATTGTGCTTCCATTTGAATTTTATTTTCTCTTTTAAAATTTTTAATTACAAAAATTTTTCTATAGATCCCGTTGGATATGATAATAAGGAACAAAATTTGAACTATGATGTAAGGAGAAATTCAATGAAAATTTGGAAGATGTTAATTGCTTTTCAATTCCCTTTTATAATCTCTTGAGCATCATATAAATAAATGACGATTAAAAGTTAAACATCGGTACCTCTTAGATATTATAGAATTTTCATAATATGTGAATAATATAGAGCCTGGATAGAAAAATGAGAATCATATTTTTTGCAAGTAGAAAAGAAAAAGAAATTGAAATTTTTTTCACGTGTATAAATTTTTTGAAATCCATGCGTTTCATGTTGAATTGGGCAAAGGTGCTTTCGCAAGTCCTTTCATTGTCACTTACAGGCAAAGAAAAATTTCGAAGCTTTCGGTACACTGAACTACGTTGGAGGGAACAATTTCGAAGCTTTCTGTACACTGAACTACGTTGGAAGGAACAATTTCGAAGCTTTCTGTACACTGAACTACGTTGGAAGGACCTTTACAAATCCACAACTCGAAGCTTTCTGTACACTGAACTACGTTGGAAGGACCTTTACAAATCCACAACATGACAAGAACAGTGAGCATTACGTAATGTATTACATTATTTACATTTAGGATAATCACCAAGAAAATCTACATCTCTGAGAAAATTTGTAAATCTATTCACATTGTGTTTGATATAAAATGATATAAATCATTTGTAACAAACCAAATTTATATAATTTTAATTTGTTTAGTTTTATAATTTCGAAAATAATCGACTTTAATTCAAAAAGAGTGAGAATAATTGCTTCCATGTTCACTTTAAAATTATCTGGATGATTCGAGGATGGGTAGCAATAGCACGAAAGCGCATCATAAGTTGGTAACCTACTCGAGTCTAGGAGATGGTTTCTACAAGATCATAACATTATCACAATCTAGGATCACGTAAAACAAACATGTATTAGGATAAACAAAGATTAAAGTTTATAACAGTCAGCATCACATCACAACAAATCATTAACACATCTCCACAAATCCACGATGTCAAGAGGAAAAACAATACATCCAAGCAGGGAATAACATTATTGACTAGTAACATAAACCAGACAAGACAGCAGGTTGTTATTAGAGAACTGAACAGAATTCGATTAGGTCGTAAGGATAGGAGGCAAGTAATCAGATTTGGCACCTAAAACACGAGCCTTGGTGTCAGGGAAGAACTCTAACCCAGGAAGCTCTGTCACTTCTCCTTCACTAGCAATCCCAATAGGATAGCGGAGCAAATGGCCAGGTATGTCATTTTCTAGTGTCTCACTTGAATATAGATCCCAATATTTATCTGCTACCCGGTTCACCTTCCTGACACACTCCTCACTTTCTGGATTAAGGAAGGAATCATCGAGCATGCCAAGGTGTTCGTACCACAGTGCCATTCGGAAGCCATGAACATGACCTCGTGCTGGCTGCCTGTTTGACAAGTGATAAGGTTGGTAGGCTCCCATGGCTATTTCTGAGTCCCTAGCACCATCCATCGATCTCTGGTTGATGTTGGCAGACCCAACTATTATGTATTCATCATCCACTGCAAAAGCCATGCATCAAATTCATGAGACAACCATATTGAAGAATGTAAGTATCACAAGAAATGACAGAAACATAATATCATATACAGATATTAAAACTTTAAAATCATAATTTCTTCAACAGGATATGTATGTGTGCGTATGGCGTTCATTTTGTAGGAAGACCTTTTTAACCAACCCTGCTATTAGAAGCAATTCTGCAAATGGCTTAGCATTAATATCTAGAGAAGTCTAAGGTGGAGATTGGTAAAGTTGAAAATTACCCAGTGAAAACTAGAAGCTAAATAATTTTCGCATTGAAAAATTTAAGAGCTGGAATATAACTAAACTAGCAACCACTAAAATCTAAACTTAAAAACATAAGTTGTGAATTTAATAGTAATTTTAGAATAATAGTCATGACAACAATTGCAACAGTAG
Organism: Omphalea diandra; assembly: GCA_949677035.1. Taxonomy (NCBI): domain Eukaryota; kingdom Viridiplantae; phylum Streptophyta; class Magnoliopsida; order Malpighiales; family Euphorbiaceae; genus Omphalea; species Omphalea diandra. The sequence continues at coordinate 21,852 of CATIWR010108438.1, forward strand.
TGGTCAGTGGTTAGAATCATGGTTTAGGGCTAATTGTGGTGGTCAAAGCAGTGATAGTTGAGATGATTGTTGCTTTGGGTGGCGGCCATGGCAAATAGATAATAGCAATGGTGCTGGTAAATCTGGTGATATAAATAATGGTAGATGGAATAGTAATTTTAGAGGTGGTGGTAATAATGATGATTAAGAGGTAGTGGGAAAAAGTGATGGCTGTTGTGGTAGTGGTGATCTTAGTGGTCAGAGCAGTGGTGCTGGTGATGAGCGATGAATGGTGACTATGAAAAATAATAAGGCAGTGCTTGTGAAATTGAATCGTAGTTTTCCCAAAGGTTTGTTAGGGGATCAAAGACAAAGTAGTACTTGTGTTGGCAGTCAAGAATAAAATTATATCAAATAAACACATTTAAGTGGAATTCCTATAATATATAAGTGATTATTCAAGTGTTGAAAACAAAAGTAGAAGCTCTCATAAGCACTTGATAAGAAATGGAAAATAAACGTTATCAAACGCATATGAAAGATAAAATGTTTAATGTTGGTGTTTGAATAGCCACAGTTTTCAAAATCTTTTATGCAATACATAAAAGATCAACTTCTTGGAAGTATTCTGAAAATCGGACCAGCATTAAGATGAATGTCAAATTCAAAACTGAGCACATGGAATAAGTAGAAAGTAAAGTTGCTGCTTACTTATAATTAAAAATTTAACTATTTCAAATGACCTACTTAACAGAGCGCTTACCAATCATCATCTTTGCATGAACGTAAATCATGAAGCGCCGAGCCTCCTGAGCTCTAAAATAATCTGAATCGGGCTCTGGTTTTTCTGAAGGTTCATATTCACCACTCCTCTTCACTTCACGATTTCCAAGGCAGAAAAATGTCAAGTAATTTCGAGGATCCTCCTCAATACCCTTGGCGCGAAGAGCCTGAATAACATCTTTATACATCATTTCCATTGTCCTCTTCTGCCAATCCAATATTGCCTGAACTGATCCACTCTCTGGGATACCCTCTGGCCACATTGGGACAACAACGTAAACAGTGAACCTCTCCCCAGCCTCAATCTTGCTAACTATCTTAAGTGAGAGTTCCTTAGGGATTAGATGTAATGCATTAATATCCTCGGGCTTAATCCCATCAGGACTCCAACCGAAAGAACTTCCAAGGAAATACTGATTTTCAATGTAAATGAAATTCTTTGCCCTTCGAATGGCATTGATATAAGCATCCTGAATGCTTCGGTCAATGATATTGTCCTTTCCACTGACAAGCCCG
>CATIWR010108440.1:0-10874 GCA_949677035.1 Omphalea diandra
CCTAGTAATTCAATGCTTGATCTGATTTTAAAAACTTTGCTATGTATTTATAAAGTTTCTACCAGTTTCTAGAAGGACATTTTCTTGCTTGTATTTATTCTTCATGGATACTTATTTTAAATAGAATATATTATAAAGTATCCGCAATTTAAAAAAAAAAAAAGAAATATTTTTGCTTTTGAAAGTTTTTAACTTAAGATTTTTTATTTTATTTAAATACTTCTCATTGTAATAATTTTATCTTTGTAATTGAATTGCTGTAATTACAGAAAAGGGGAAAGAATTTCAGCTTTTATCTCTGCTTATGGTGGGTTTACAGAACAGTGAAATAGGATTCATTGCAATGTGAGAGCAATGAAAATAAAATGAAGAGAAGTGTGTTTATAAATATAGAGAGCAAATATAGATGGTGGTAAAACCAATCTGAAATAATAAAAGGTCAACTCTTAATATTCACCTTATTATTAATTAATTTTGTGTTATTTGGTCTAAAAGTAGTTTAATTGAAATATAGAAACTCTTGGCCCTATTATAATGCGAAACAATTAATTAAATTTTTAAAAAATTCATCAAAATTTTTAAAAAATACTAAATAAATGAGTAAAGAATGAATCTAGGATGCCAACTTTCTGCTACTTCAACTTTTGTTTAGATATATTGGATTAGGTTAGATTAGATAAGTAATTATTTTAAGGCTTAATAGCCAAAAACTATATGAATTTTAACTTTTTTTGTTTTTGTGATTTTATCATAAACTGTTATTTTTAGTAATTTCATGCACCAATTTTAAAATTTTTTATTCTATTTGAAAATCCAGATCATAGATTAAATTACATTCGAAGTCATTGGCATAATAGATTAAAAAAAAAAAAAGAAACGGCATATGGACAACTTAATTAAACAAAATATATCAAAATAGTAAAGAAAAATGTCATAATTTTTTTTGAAATTCATATCCACCCTACGTCAAGTAATTGCGACCGCAACCATTTTGTAGGCATAAAATCTAGAGGAATACGGACTAATCATAAATGTTTATCTGAAGAACAAAGGAGTTTGCCCATGAAAAAGAATTGAGGCACTATATGACAATAGCTAGATTCCAAATGTCAAAAACTTGCCTTCAAAAAAAAATGTAAAATAATCATTCATTTCATAATTCTTTTTAGAGTTAGAATTTGAAAATTGAATACTTTATTGAAGAAGATGTCAGACATTTTAAATTGCGTTCCATAAAATTATGACTTTCACACTGTCATATTTTGTTTTATATTTTTGAGATGATCAGCCAGTATCCAAAAAATTTGTAGGCTTCTTACTAGTCCAGATTTGAGACGAATGGAACCATTTAGAATGACAATTTCTTTTACAAAATTTTAAAACAACTGCAATACTTAAAACTTGAATTCGAAATTATTGATTAAACTAGATCAGTCACATTAGTTGAAGGTATCATATTTTATTTTATTAATTGTCAGCTATCGTTTTGATTATTTCCTTATCAACACACAATAATGCAAGTATATGTAACATGCAAACAATCAATAAAAATGTAAATGAAAGAATTAAATATTACAACCCCATATCTAATCCTACTCCACAAATATATCAAAAAGGGTAAAATTAAGTTACAAAGAAATCAACTTAGTTATAAAAACAAGTTGCATTTTGCTAATTAAAACAAACAAGAAAGGAGGGTTAGGTACAAAATTAGCAGCAAAGAAAATAACCAAATAATAGATATAAGACCTGCAACAACAACGGCTGAGGAAACGAGGAAAAGGGTTAGCCAAAAGTGTTAGTCTAATACAAATCTCGGGACCTGCATTGGAGAACGAACAGGTATAAAAATATCGAAACTCATAAGAGTCTAAATGCTTAATCTATCTCATAACAACCATCCCATGCACCATCCGTACCTATTGTACATAATTTGTCTTGTATCAATATCATCACTACTCAACCTAAAGCACTCATAAGCTCTTAGCAAGTGGTGTGAGGAGAGACCTCCCACTCATGATCAAATCCTTTCTCACACTCATGTCAAGTCTAGTACGGTGCCCTTAAGGAGTTAAACATGACTTGCCACCAATTATATACAGAAACATCTTTATATCATCATCTTCTTAGACTCTCCTTTATATATTTTGAGTCATTTACTTAATCCATTCACAATCTAGAATTAACCCAATTTAAAACACATAAACATATTTCCTTCTGTTGATTTATAAATATATATATCTGTTATAAAAGAAAATTTTTTATTTGGTCCCGAAATTCAACATAAATTTGCCTGAAAAGAGTGACTCAAACTCGAAAAAAATTCAAGATGATTTGAATCTAAAATGACCATAAAATTTCATATCAAATCAAATTCAACCTTAAATTGACCTGCTAAAATAAATTTAAAAAATTTAGATATGATCTCATTTGAAACAATACAAATTTAACTTGATTTAAATTATTAAAATCAAAATAATTTTTTAATTTAAAGAGTTAAAATTACAAATACTTGACATATAATTGGAAATAATTTAAACTTTTTATGTGTTTCAACTCAATAACGTAATGCATTTTGCTCATAATTCAAAATTAACTCAACTTATACCAATCCATTTACTACCATTAGCTTCATTCAGCTCACTCCTTGCTTTATTGCAGGCCTAAGGGATATCAGATGCATGAAGCAGTGGTGCATCCTCCCGTTAGATTATAAGTGGTAGCAGCAACGGGTCATAAAATTCCAACTTTTTAGCGTTTCCTAACTGCCTTGGGTCCCTCTTATCATTACAGGATCCTTTTGCGTCACTTTTGTAAGTGATGCTTTGATCAACTCTCTCCGTCTGTCTCTCACAACAAAAGAATTGAACAAAAATCCACTATTTTCCGTTGTTTTTACATATTAAAATGCAAAATTCAGATGAGAAATTAACATAGTGATCGATATGGAGTTCGGAGTCACTTCCTCCAGAGTGGTTGGCTTGTTTAGATCAAATATTTCTGGTCAATGACTTAATCCTAACTTACCCATAATAAATAATATAGATTTCATTATATCAATTAGTTAATAATTTGAACATTTGATTAGCAAGTAATGTAAATAACATTTCCTCAAGTGTGAACATCATGACTTCTGTCTATGCTCTACCAAATCACCTGTAACTTACTTTTTTTTTTATTTATTTTTCTAGTTTTCTCCTAAACGTAATGAGAATATGAGAAAATCTAGTCGAAATTGAGTGAGAAATACTATTGATTAATTATGGTTTTTTTTATATTGTAAGATTCCAAGCTTTATCAAAAAGGGAATAAATTAAAAAGAAAAATTCCCCACAAATTCTTGCCAACTATATGATGGGTGGTGTATAAAATATGTGTGTATGTATGTAATCAACGAAGACCAATTGCATTGTCAACACGTTTCCAGACAAAAAGAAGTAATTCACAAATTAATTGAGACGAATTAAAAACACAAATCAATGTATTAAGTAATTCAATGTCGTATTACTAGTAATTTGTTGACTTATAATACTCTACATATATATGGATATACATGTATGCATGAAATTCTTCGTTTGCTCTCATGAACATTGCCCACCTGCTTATCCTGATCACATCAATACTGTAGCTTGAAGCTAGCATAACTAGGGTGTGTTTTGTATTGCCAATAGCTAATTTTGGAGCACAAGTTAGAAGAATTTTTTTTTAATTGATTACAGGTTTTCAATATATATGAGTTTTGTTAATAAAAAGTTGATTTTAAATGAGGTACTAATATTTGAAGATTTTGTCAATATCTATTGAATTAGGTTGAGGATGTAACTATAAACTACAAATATTTTCAAAATCTAAAACTATGGAAGTTTAACAAACAAAATCAAATTTTTAAAATAGCAATGCCCGACGTGCTCCTCATAAAACTAACCAAGAAAATTATGATAAACTCAGAGGATAATCTTTTGATATATCAATCCCTTAAATTACATAAGTGTTTATTGGTGATGAGCACATGAAAAATTCAAAAACCCACCCAAAACACATAAAGTTAATTTGAGAACATGCAAATATTTCTATATAGTTTGATGAGTAGTAGAGGCTGCAGTACTGTGTTAATGTGTACAAAATATTTATAGTGAAAAGTGTATACAGTGTTCTGAATATTACACATTGAAGTGGTGGTGCAATTAATAATACTCCAAACCTTTTCACATATATATAATATTGTAGAAAATCAAGCTGGTCAAGCAATCTCATGAAACAAAGGGTCTTCTAGGAGAAGATCATGCCATCCTGTAGGTGCTTCTCTTCCATAGCTTGATGTAGTACTATTTATTGATGAAGAAGTCTGTGTTACAAGCGAAGCAAGGGAAGGAGGAGATGATGAAGATGAAGGATTAAGTGCCCATGAAGAGTTTGGTGAGTTATTCTTTCCTTGGCTAAAGACTGTAAACTGATCATCAGTAGTTACTGTGCTGTCCTCAACCTTGTTTAGTACTACTGGTGTTTGATAGCTGCAAGGTATTTGCAAGTCAGGCAAATGAGAGAAAGGGATAGAATTATCAACCAGCCCAGGAAGTGAAGTTGTTGATGGTGATGATAAATCCAACTGATGATCTGGGCTATCTTTGATTGAAGCTAGTGAGTTAAAGAGATTATTATAAGTTTCCATGTCATTGAAATTAGGTAATATATTCTGGTTTGAGCTAGTCGTTGCTGCAATAGAAGCAGGAGTAGGCTGAGATTGTGGTTGAGGTGATTGAAGGAGATATTGCAAGTATTGGAGTTTAGCCATTTGGACAGCTTCTGCTTGTAGCCTAACAGCATGTTCTTCCAATGAGTGGTGATCAATGAGCTCCTTTAGGTTTGCCAGAGCTATCAGATGAGGCAAGGTTGAGAAGATGTCGGTTCGAGGCCTATGAGTCATGGGATCAAAACCCATCTGGATTAGCTTTTTCTTGAGATGGGTGTTCCAGAAATTCTTGATTTCATTATCGGTACGTCCAGGAAGGTGGCTTGCAATTGCTGACCATCTTGTGATTTAATAAAGGTTAAGAACAAAAAGAACTGAAAAATTCAGTCCATATAAACAAATAAAATTTTAAAAGAAAAGAAGATGGTTGAATTAATTTACTTGTTGCCAAGAACAGAATGGAGATTGAGAATTGTTTGTTCTTCATCTTGGGAAAATTTTCCTCTCTTAATATCTGGCCTTAAATAGTTTGTCCATCTTAGTCTGCAACTCTTGCCACATCTGTTAAGACCTGCAAAATTCAAAGAGGTGAACCAATGAGCATTTTGGCTCTAGAACTTTGAGATTGCAAATTCCAAGCCTATTTAACCGAAAAAACAAAGAGAGGGAGAGAGATGGAATCATGGTACCATGTAGATAGATAGACAGTGAGAGAGACATATACCTGCAAGCTTAGGGAGGGCTCTCCAGCTGCCATGGCCATGTTTCTGGATATATTTGACAAGTTTTTGATCTTCGTCAGGAGTCCAAGGACCTTTCTTGAGGCCAATCTCATCACAACAAGGAGATCTTCCCATATGAATCTGTATCTATCTTACTCTTGCTTTTTTTTTCTTTTTGTTCTTTTTTCCTAACAAGATTTGGCTGCCTCCCTCGAATCCAACCATTAACTGCAGGCTTACTATTTATATACAACCTTCATTCTAAAGCCCAAACTAGAAGGTTGACGTGGTACCTTCCCATTTGTTGGCAAAACAACTATGCGCTTTTCTTTTCATGTAATGTCAAATATACCCTTTCTCTCACCTTCAAATATTGTAGTACATATTAGTGTTATTTGTCTTGCTATCGAATCAGAAAATTAAATTATTAATTAGTTCGGTTAATTTTGAATCGATTTTTAAAATTAGTTTTTATTTTAAATTTTTATAAATATATTTATATTTTAAATATTTTCTAATTTTATAATCATTGTAATAATATTTTTAATGTTATTTATTATTAAATCAATTGAATACTCCAACTCAAAAATCAGTCAAGGGATTGATTTATTGGCTAATTCAATTTTAAAAATACTAATATATATAAGATATTATCAAATTAAGTCAAACACTATCAAACTCGAGTTTGAATCAATTGTAAAACTTGAAACTGAAATTAATTTGATAACTCACATAAAATTTTTTATAATTTTAAATTTAAATTTAAATAAATTTGATTGAGTTCAAAATTTCTATTTACTCGAGTCAATCCAAATATTTAATTACATAAATTCATGAAAATATACAAATAAAACAATAAAAATATTAAACTTTAATTAAGTTCACAAATTTCTCAAGCCGTGATCATTTTAAGAGTGAATATCAAGGTTTGATAACAATGATGAACTCTCAATTAGAATTTCCCAGCACTTACTAAAATAACTACAATTTACCATTTAGGTGATTGACCCTCATCACTTATATACACTTTTAACATTTATATTTAGTGTAGAATATTCTATCGTTAATAAAATTTTTTAAAAAAAAATTAAATCTAACCACATTTTATGTTGTGAAAATATTGTCCAAATTTATGAAGCTCAGGGTTTCATTACATATATATGGCAGCAATGAAAGAACCTAAAGGCAAATTGGTAAATGATTTTCAACCGTTATAATGAAGATATTGGATCACATTTACACGAGGCGGCTTCAAAGATTGATGTATTATTCAAATCAGACGATATCAGCTAAAAATAATAATAATAATAATCTCAAGGATAACTCAATTTAGTTTTAATAATTATATTATTATATGGATAAATTTTATAGTGACAGATTTAACAATACCGTCAAATAATGTTAAAAGATAAATAAATCAAGTCAAATCATCAAGTAGATATATAAAAAGAAATTCAAATCGAATCATTGATAATTTTATATTTTAAAAAATAAAAAATATATATTGTTTTGATTTTAAATAAATTTTAAATATTTTAATCATTTAAATTTAATTAAATGGATGAATCTGCTAATCAGATTTCAAATGGACTCACAAATCAAATTAAGTTTAAATTGAACCATTCGATAAACTGAGTTTTTGAAGTGAATAAAAATTATCACCTCTAATTAATATATTTATTATAGTCATCATTTATGTTTTCTATATTTGGACTCTCAAAATGTATAAACATGCGAATTAACATTTACTAAAAAAATACATGTAATATTCATCTGAACATTCACATGTCACCTGTTTGTTTTGGTAATCTATCATATTGGGAAATAGAAAATAGCTTACTTGCTACATATGTGTTGGTGAAAGAGCAGATTCGTGAGTCTGACACTATAATAATCTAAAGATATTAAAATATTAAATTTAGCTTCTTCTTTTTTTTTTTTTCATGTTTATTTGATTTGATACTTTGCACTCTATCATTTTCGCAAATGCAACGGATCACTTAATTTTGAATGAACCGGATTGAAATATTACCATAAATATTTAATATGAATTGCATCAACACCATTAATCTAATTTGATATACTTTTGTGATTTGTGAATACTTAAATTTAATTTTATAAATTATTTTTCTTTATACCCAATTTGACTTTTATTATAAATATATTCAAATAAAAAGAAACATTGATATTTCTATTTTTCAATTTTAAGATTTTTTTAATTTTCACAATTGGATAAAATTTTTAGAAATATCAAAGTTATACCTATTATGCTATTGTTGTTCTTATTTTTGAATAGTTTTAAAATATAATGGTATGAAGTATACTTTTATCAATGAATTTTTTATTTAATGGTGTTCAGATTATTTTTAGAGCTATAAGATTATGATTTCAAGCTCTGGTTGATTAATTAAAAAAAAAAGTATATAAATCTCAATCTAAAATCCAAGAAAGCCTTAAAACTTCTACAAAAAATTAAAAAGTTCCCAGGAAACCAATGATAATACATATAAAATAGTACGAAATTTTTTTTTAAAAAAGAAAGAATAAGAAAATGGAGAAGATTTATTGGAAAGGATAGAGAATTAGAGCTTGAAATAGAAAGGTAAACTGCAAAAGGCAACACTGGAGGGCAGTGTTGGATTTTATTAACTGCTAATTAGTTAATCAAAGAACATAAAAAATTTGTTATATATAATTGAGCAATTAAAAAAAAAAAACGGAGAAACAAGGACTCAAAAGAATAAGAAAAAGTCAGCATCAGGGAACAGGTGGCACGTCACTGGTGGCTATTGGAAACCCATGCCATGCACGCAACATAGGACTTATTTCGTCACCGAATGCATGGATCTCTTGTGAATTTTGTTCTACGTATTATTATTTATTGTCATTGCAAGTCTTTTTATTATTCATATTGTCTTCAACCTTGTGATGTTTCTTACCAACTTTTCCATTATTAAGTACCCCACGTTCAACCAAAAATACCATTTATTTTTATAACAATGGTATTTATAACCAAGGAAAAATTGAATAATATAATGTTATCACCGAGGTTTTGATTTAATGGGATTTAAATCGTCTTTGAAACTCACAAATTTTAAGTTTGAATTTCAATTGGATCTAAATTTGCTTTAAAAAGAAAACATGAATATGTTGCATCTCATCAAAGTGTCAAGCAATGCCACTCTAAAAAAGAACAATTTGATATTGGTCCATATAACTTTAGTTTAGCCTTTCAAATTTAATTGAAAGATGGAGGGCAAAGTAAACGGAAACCAAATTGATGCCATGTGATGATGGCACTTGAGACGTACGCGTGTTTATATAAATATATCAACATATTAATTTTAATTTTCAGGTTAAACAAATAAATCAAATGTTAGAGATAGATAATTTTAGTCCCCTTAAGTAAACAGAAAGGTGTCTATAAAAAATGACTTTCTCCATTTTTTCTCAGTTTTACTCTTTCTAGTTTTGAATCTAACGAGAATTTCTTTTAAAAAAAAAAAAAAGGCTTCCAGGATTGCTGCCTGTAAAGTCTCCTTGCTTTGTTGTATCCTATGGAATTTCTAAAAGGAGACTTCTAGGATTGCTGCCTGTAAGTCTCCTTTCTTTATTGTATCCTGTAGTAATACTGCCATAACTCTACAACAATTCACCAATAAGTGGGGACATTAATTCCTTAAAGATACTGATTTCTGCCTCCCTTCAAAACCTTGATTTCTGTCACACTTACTATCATAACAGGGATGCTTATCATTGCTCATGTTATTAAGTGTGAGATTAAAGATTTATGCTCATCTTCTCTCATCTTCGTCTTTTCTAGGTTTTAACACATGGGATTGCCGCTCAGTTTTAGTTGGTAATAACCCCATTTTTCTTTTATTTTGACGTCCCTTAGCTCATAATTAAGTAATTTCAACTATAGATTTCAGTATTTTTATCCTTTTTACTCATTTGTGGGTGATTTGGCTCCTCTATTAGTAAGGTTTACATCGATTGTTAAATCTTCTCTATAAAAACAAGGTTGTCTTATTTACTAGATTTGTTCTTTATAGGAGTAGATTCGAAGCATTAGAGATTTATAACTTTCAAGAAGGAGAATGCCTTTCAAATAGAATATTTGAATTTTAGCTCAATCAACACCTAAAAATGTATTTGAGATCTAATATACTCCTCCTCAATATAGAGGGTAGAGCTATATATTTTCATTGAGTATTATTCATATGTTACTATTAATGGAGAATCCAATTTTTAGCTTTGACAGAGCTTGGTTTGTTGTATGTTATTATTATTATTATTTCTATAACTCTTTTGAATATTTGATTGTACTTATTGTCTTAACTAAATCGCTATTTCATGTTTCTAATTAAAAAAATTAAAAAATTTATGGGAAAATAAACTTAATTCTAAATTTTCTTAGTTTGAAATTTTATGTCCTGTGAAGGTATTGCATAACACTCTCCAAATGTGTTTGCAGGTCAAGTCTTTGATATCTTTTTTTTTTTTTAATAATAGAATATATTTTCATTCATAAATAGTTATATAACATCTACAAAAGAAAATAATCTTATAATCTAAAGTACTAATATGAAATCGATTTTCAATACTACTAATAACTATATATTAGTTTTACTATAAAATCATGATTATATTTTCACTTTGAATTTTCTTCAATAACTCTACATTTTTATCAATTATAGAAATCTCTACTAGATATAGTGGTATAACGTGATGTAAACTAAAATTTATTTAATACAATGTAACAAATTTGAGAGACAATTTTCAATAATATATCATCATATATATTACTAAACAATTAATCTCAAATCATCAAAATTTTCAAAAAAAAAAAAAGAAATAAATAATCTCACCAGGAGAGACAAAATAATAAATCTAAAAAAAAACTTTAAAACATAGATAAAATAAAAAAAAAACTAACAATTAGGAAAAAAAAAATAACTCAAATTATTAACAAAAACAAAAGACTTATCACGGATATAAACACTAAAAAAAAAAGAGTTATTTTTCAGAAAAAAGAAGAAAGATGTTGTCTTTAACATCTTCTTGGGGTGGGACTTGTCGCTTTAAATCTTTGGTTTGTTGTTTTACTTGAAATTGATTAGTCTGAATCTGCAAATTTACAATGAATAATATTTCTACTTCAACTGTGAGATTACATATCATAAGATCAAGATACACATTCATTATAGCATTATAATTTTTGATAATTTTGAGTGAAAAGAAGAAAGAAAGAAAGAAACTACTCGAAGAGTCAAATTGTCAACTGTTGATTAGGCATTCGAAATTTTGTTTATTAACTCAGACTGCAATATTATCAAATCAGCTTATATATATATATATATATATATATATATATATATATATATATATATATATATATATATATATATAAAAAAAAAAAAAAAAAAAAAAAAAAAAAAAAAACTCTCAAAAAAAATAGA
>CATIWR010108461.1:0-58989 GCA_949677035.1 Omphalea diandra
GTGTGAGCCTGTTAAAACACAAGTTGTAAAGGTTGTTGTGTAAGCCTAAAAACACACGTGTATAGGTTGTTATGTGAGCCTTCAAAACACAAGTGTAAAAGTTTGGTGCAAGCTTAAAAACATTTTTGAAAGATAGTGGAATACCTAATTTCGAAGAATTGGGCAGATTATGCCTGAATCACTATAAATCTTTTGTTTCCTCTCATCTCATTTCTTCTCTCTCTCTCTCTCTTTCCAATTTTAATTTTTATACATCAATTCAACCCCCCTTTTCTTGGTACCTAGGGCCAACACTCACTTTCATAAATAATTCTCTAGTACTTCTCATCATACATGCACATGCAAGCATTCACATAATCAAGGTATGAGAAGGCCTGCCACTTATACTTAATTTGGGCATAGGAGAAAGACTCACAAGTCTAAACTACAATGCCATTATTGCATAAAATTTGGGCATAGGAGAGAGACTCACAAGTCTAAACTACAATGCCATTATTGCATAAAATTTGGGCATGTTAACATTCATTATTTTATTAGGAAGGCTCACCTCAAATTAGAGGACTTTTCAACTCCTAACCTCCTAGGACCCAAGTATGCTTAGGGTACTTAAGAAAAGGTGACTCACTTTTATTGTGTAGAGGAGTGTGGCAACCACGAAATCAAGCAATTAGCATGTAGATTGTGGATGTTCCGAGCATATGATTGGAAATAGAAAGCTATTCATGACATTGAAGGAAAAAGAAGGTGGAGATGTCACATTTGATAACAATGCCAAGGATAAGGTAATTGGCATTAGAACCATTGGTAAGAATGGTTGTTCATTAATTAATAAAGTTTTATTAGTTAGTGGCTTATAACATAATTTATTGAGTGTAAGTCAATTGTGTGACAAAGGTAATAAAGTTACCTTTGATCTTAAGAGAATGCTGAGTCACCACTTTAGTGGATAATGAGGTTATTTTCATGGGTGAAAGGAAAGGTAATGCCAACTCGATTGACTTAGACAATTTGGTCAACCAATCTTTTAAGTGTCTTATGTCTTTAAACAATGAAGCTTAGTTATGACATAGAAGGATTGGAGATATAAGCATAGATCTTCTTCAAATTTTATCTAAAGGAAAGTTGGTGGAAGGCCTTCCCAAACTAAATATCACTAAAGACTAGACATGTGGTCCTTGCCAAATGGGGAAAGCCTCCCACAAAGCAAAAAATGTTGTAAGTTCTTTTAGACCTCTTCAATTAGTTCATATGGACTTGATAAGACCCACTAGGAGTGCTAGCTTAGGTGGAAAACATTATGCACTAGTCCTAGTTGATGACTACTCTAAGTTTACTTAGGTGTCCTTTTTAGCTCATAAGAGTGATACTTTTGATGTTTTCAAGAGTTTTGCAAAAAGAGTTCAAAATGAAAAAAGTTACTTCATTTCTTCTATTAAAAGTGACCATGGAAAGGAATTTCAAAATGAGTCTTTTGAAACTTATTGTTTGGAGAATGGAGTTTTTCATAATTTTTCAACTCCTAAAACACCATAACAAAATGGTGTTGTAGAGAGAAAAAATAGAACACTAGTAGAAATGGCTAGAACCATGCTCAATAGTATTCTTTACCAAATTACTTTTGGGTCGATGCCACTAATACTTCGTGTTACATTGCAAATTGAGTTTTTAAAAGACCCATTCTAAATAAAACTTCTTATGAGCTATGGAATGGTAGAAAACCCAAGATTTCATACCTGAGAGTATTTGGATGTAAGTGTTATATTTTAAATACCAAGGATAATCTTGAGAAATTTGACTCCAAGACCAATGAAGGAATATTCTTAGGCTATTCCACCTCTAGCAAGGCATATAAAATCTTTAATAAGAATTCAATAGTAGTTGAAGAGTTTATGAAAAGAGTTTATGAATGTTGTCTTTGATGAATCTAGTAAACTTGATCTTGGAAAAGGTATTTTTGTTTATGATCTTATAGGTGAATTTGAAAAGTTGGAATTGAAAGACACTATAAGAAGAAAAGATAAAAATACGGAAGGAGATGAATCATCAAAAGAAGAGAGGAGTCACAACATCAATAAAGAGATGAGCCAAGCCAAGATCTATCCAAAGGTTGGAGATTTTCCAAATATCATGCTAAGGACTTGATCATTGGTGATACCCCCAAGGGTGTAAGTACTAGATCACAACTTTATCCTTTAGATAATAATCTTGCCTTTGTTTCTCAACTTGAGCCAAAATCAATTGATGAGGTTCTTGATGATGAGAGTTGGGTGCTTGCTATGCAAGAGGAACTCAACCAATTTGAGAGAAATTAGGTATGAGAACTTGTACCTAGGCCTAAAGAACACTCCAATGTAGGTTGCAAATGGGTGTTTAGGATCAAGTTAGATTAACAAGATCTTATCACAAGGAGTAAAGTTAGATTGGTTGCTAAGGGATACACCAAGAGGAAGGCATAGATTATGATGAGACATTTGCCCCCGTTACAAGATTAGAGGCCATTAGGATACTTTTAGCTTTTGCATGCCACATGAATTTTAAGCTTTTTCAAATGGATGTGAAAAGTGCATTTTTGAATGGAATCATTGAGGAGGAAGTCTATGTTGAACAACCTTCTAATTTTGAGTCACATTGTTGTTTTTAAATTGAACAAAGCCTTATATGGATTGAAACAAGCTCTAAGAGCTTGGTACGAAAAGCTTAGTTCATTTCTTTTGAAAAATGATTTTGAAAAAGGAAAGATGGACACCATACTATTTGTTAAAAAACACAAGCATGATACGCTAATTGTACAAATCTATGTTGATGATATCATTTTTAGTGCTACTAATGAGTCTCTTTGTGAGGAATTTGCTAAGTGTATGACTAGGGAATTCGAAATGAGCATGATGGGAGAGCTCAATTTCTTTCCGGTCTATATATCAAGCAAACCAAAGAAGGGATCTGCATCAACCAAGCCATATTACACAAGGGAGATACTCAAGAAGTTTGGCATAGATGGTTGCAAAGTAGCCAAAACCCCCATGAGTGGTACCATCAACCTAGACAAAGATGAATCAGGTAAAACAGTATATGAAAAGAGATATCGAGGTATGATCAGATCTCTACTTTATCTTACTGCTTCTAGGCTGGATATCATGTTTAGTGTATGTATATGTGCTAGGTTCCAATCCTCTCCTAGAGAGTCTCATTTAAATGCTGTTAAGAGAATTTTTAAATATTTGCATGGCATGATAAACTTAGGGTTGTGGTACCCTAGGGATTCATTCTTTAGTGTCATAGGATATTTGGATGTAGATTATGCAGGTAGTTTGTTAGATAGAAAAGCACTTCTGGAAATTTATAAGAGAATACCTAGTATCTTGGCTTAGAAAAAAACAAGTGTCGATTGTCTTATCCACCGCAGAAGCCGAGTATGTTCCTACAAGTTGTTATTGCACCCAAGTTCTTTAGATGAAACAACAATTAAAGGATTTTGGCAAAATGATTGATCATATTCCCATTAAATGTGATAACACTAGTGTTATTAATCTTCCTCAAAATCCAATCCAACACTCTAGGAGTAAACACATAGATATTAAACATCATTTCCTTAGAGATCATGTGCAAAAGGGTGATGTTGTGTTAGAATTTATGGACACAAATCATCAACTTATAGATATTTCACTAAACCTCTCAATGAAGAAGATTGAAGTTTATTAAGAGAGAATTGGCAATGCTTGATGGAAGCTCCTTAAAGTGAAAATTTGATTATATGTTTGATTGCTATGTGTGTTGAATGTATATCTTGTGTTCTCTTTTTGACGTATTCCAAGAGGATCGCAATTTTGATTCTTTCAAAACTTATTTTATCATTCTTATCTTTGCTGACTCATAATTTACAGTCATTATCTTCTCTTCACAGTCTCAAATTACAAGTCCTAGTCACCCGACTGTCAAACATCCAATCGCGGTCGTGCAAATCATGCTCCACCATAAATTTTGGTCAAGAATTCAAAATTTTGACCATTGAAGCACATATTGCTAAGGAAAATTTGTCCAATACTCACAAATTTTGGAATTTGCGATCACGACTCCTGAATTCGCGAAAGTGAATTAGGGTAACCGCCTAAACATTTAAGTGATGTGATGACCAACCATTTATATCTCTTCATCAATTCATTTTAGCCATTTCTAGCCATTTATAGAGACTTCAAATGGCCATAAATACCCCACTTCAACAGTAACATCCTCACTTCTCTTCCAATATCAATTTGTCTCTCTCAAACTCTCTAAAATGACAAATCCTCTAGATCTTATACAATGGCTCCTAAGAAGATTTCAAGGGCAGACAAAAGTAAGGCTGTGGCTCAATCCTCTACAACCCCCCATACTCCACCTAATGAAGGACATCACCAAAGAGGAGAAAGAGAGGTACAAAGCAAATTCATCAAAGATCATCCTCCCCAATAAGATACCTTCTACCTTTTTATTGAAGACCTTGGGCATCAACACAGAGATTCGTGCTTTCCTCTCCAACTTGGGTTGGAATGAGTTCATCTTTCGAGATGAACCTAGTTACGAGGAAGTTGTTAGGGAATTTATGTGCATGGTTCAACTAAGTCGTAAAATTGATTCTCGAGCAAGGCAATACAGGTTAGTATTCTGGGCTTTTGGTGATCCTTTTTATATATACTTTCGACCAAATTTCCTCTCTCTTCAATCTTCAAGTCGAAGAAAACATTCCCTTCATAATCTTCGTACTTGATGTCATTTACTCTGAATTATGGTAAAAAATTTCCATTGAAACCAAACACGACTCGAGATCCTCCTTAGCCAAACACATTAAAAACCTACCTTTTTGGATACTCCATCGTATCATCACTTTTTTTGTAAATGCTAGAGGTGATGGTAATGAGAAGGTATCACAAAAAGACTTGACATTTCTTTTCTGCCTTGTTAAAAATAAGCCTATTCAAACTAGACGATTTCTTGTGGATCAACTGATCCACATGAGTACCAAACCCAAAAGCTAATTCCTTTTACCTTCACATATTATAGCCATATATCACTTCGTAGGGGTACTTGATGAGGAGAATGAAAAATTTGTCACCAATAAACTCCTTACTTCACAAAACTTCCTTGATCTCACCTATCTCATCAACGCCAAAGCTATTCACCTGGGCACCTATGCCTATATCCTCGGTGCCATTGGAGATAAGAAAATGGAGACTTCACAAGCTTCCAAATGGAAGAGACTAGCTATTGAAGAAGGAGCTCCATCCATCCCTCCTCAACCAAAGCCTAAGGCTAAACTTTCCCTTGCAACCATCAACAATAAGCTTGATAAGTTGATGAGGATGATGAAAAAGAGATTTATGTTCCTTTCTTATCTTTATAGTGATATGATCGTTTTGTAAGAGAAGTTAGGAGTCCCTCCTTGCCATCTTTCGAACTTCATAGAGTTTGATGATACTCAAGAAGAAGAAGGCAATGATGAAGTTGAGGATGGAGATAAAGCTAAAGGTGAAGATTAGGGTGAAGATGAAGACTTTTCTAGAGATGATTCTCCTACTTTCTAGTTTAGGATCTCTTTTGTATTTTTTTCTTTTGTAAAAAAATGTGATCCCACACAACTTGTTTGTAAGTTTATATATATAAAAGTTGTTTCTTTGTTGAAATTCTGTGTTATGTGCTTGCTTTACTTATTTATGCATTTGCTCCCTATGTTTACTGGCTTACTTATGCAATTGATCTTTTTCCCTTCTACCCTATTTTTGATATTGCTAAAGGGGGAGAGATAGAATCTAGAATGAATCGAAAGGGGAAAGAAAAATAATAGCATTAGTTGAGGGGAACATAGGAGCATAAGGACATAAAAGCACAAGAGCATCATACTTAAAATTTGGTCTTAAAGTCATACTTAGAAAAATTTTCTAAAATTTCTAAGTATACATTTGAACAATTTATCACTCCAACTTCACATTTCTGCATTATTTTTCCTTAGGATCAATCTAAGTTGTCAAAAAAAAAAAAAGGGAGATTGTTGGATTAAGTTGGTTAACCCCAAGTCTTGGACCTCTTTTGATATTGACAAAAGAGATTGATCATATCTAATGTTTTCATTAAGTGTTGTTTTGCATAATTAAGTTAAGATTTAAATTGGAAGTTGGAACGATTGCATAATCTTCACGAACGTAAAGTTAATCCAAATTTGTGGTCAATGGTCTGTAATTCGTGACCGCGACTTAGTTGAAAGATAGGATGAAACTCGGCCAGACGGATTTGCGAGCATCATCGCTGCCACGACTCATCCAAAGATCGGAGTGTCAAAGTCACATATGAATTCGCGATCTGTGTCACGCCTCAGTCGTGACCGTGACTTTCAAAGTGATTGAAGAGGGAAATAAGTCCATAATCATAGCATGCAAAGTGTCCCAGGTATCCGTTAGAGAACAAAATTCTCAAAAGCAATATTACGGGTAGCTACCCGATTCATGAAGATGAAAATTCTCCTTCAAACAGAAAAATTCGTATCTCAGTTGCGCCCTACACTAGGAAGAATCGCGATCGTGACTTTTATAAGCAATTAGAATGCAAAAACTATATTTTCCTGATGGACCAATGAGGAGTTGCCATGGGGATTAGCCGTTATACACAAATAAGGTTTTTTGCCGTAATTTTTGGCTCCCGTATGGAAATTTGGATTTCGCGATCACGAATGACCAGTAGCAACCGCGACTCCTGCTTGACATGAAATTAATGCAAAATCTGCCTAGCATGTCTTAGAGATTTGGTAAGCTTTAAAGTCTAATGTCTCTTTGGTGGGTATGGAGTATAAATACTCCACCAAATAGTGATAAATAAGTAAGATAGAGAATTCATTACTTGTGTTAAAGCTCTCAAACTTTTGCTACTTAATTTCTTCTCTTTTTTATGAGATTGTAATTGTTGGGTGTGAGCATTAAACACCAAGTGTAAGAAAGGTTTTAGTGTGAGCCTGTGAAAACACTTAAGAGAGGTTTTAGTGTGATCCTTATAAAACACTTGTAAGAGAGGTTATTGTGCGAGCCTTGAAAACATAAAGTGTGAAGGTTATTATGTGAACCTTAAAAACATAAAGTGTAAAAGTTAGGTGTGAGCTTGAAAACACCATTCTGAGTTAGTGAAACATCCAATTGCAAGGAATTGGGGAGTGGACGAAGGGTTGGTTATACCCGAACCACTATAAATCTTTATGTCTCTTTTCTACTCCTTTATCCCTTACTTTAAATTTTTATTTGAACACCAATTCAACCCCTTTCTTGGTGCCTAGGGCCAACACACTATTTATATATTCACATAGTTGAGGGACTTAGATTCCTTATTACGTAATTCCTTATAAAGGTAGAAAGGTTAGTGTTTAATCAACAAAAGTGCATAGGTTTGTGATTAGCTTAGAAAATCACTAGTGAGTTTTCCTCTCTTGAACCTTATAAAAAGGGAATGAGAAGGTTTTTTTTGAGTTTCAAAAAGAGAGGTTAGTCCTATACCTATAAAAGGGGAGGTTATTCTTAAGCCTACCAAAATAAGAGTAAAGGCCAAAGTGATTATTTAGAGAGTCGACATAGGTATATTATCAAACCACTATAAAAATCTTGTGTCATCTCTTCCTTTCTACTCCACCTCATTCTTTGATAGTAAGAGTGAAATTGTAAGTGTCATTTTATTGCCAACACTACTCAAAGAACTTTCAAGAAGTTCCATGTATTTTTAAAACACCCAATTCACTCCCCTCTTAAGTTGCTATCCTCACTAAGACTAATAATCAGTATTAGATCTTAAGTGTAAGAGGAAAGATCCATGATAGTTTATAATAAGCATGGACCCTAAGGATAATTAGTGGTGCAATCTCTATTCTTCAATCAAATAGAATACCAGCATTGGAAGAGTCGAATGTATTGCTTCATAAGATCAAAATCCACTAAGCTTCAGGAAATCATAAAAAAAGGTCGATACAAGTCCATGAAGACATTTGCTAATGGAGTACAAATGGAGGACATTAATGAAATATCTGATAAAGAGAAGAAACAAGCAGCCAATATTGACAAAGCTATCCATATGTTCTTTTGTGCCTTTAGTAAAAGTGAATATAATAAGGTAAACATGGAGACTATTGCCAAAGAAATTTAGGAAGCTTTAGAAATTAAACATAAGGGCACAAACCAAGTAAAGGAAAATAAGATGGAAAACTTTATCTTTTAATATGAGACCTTCTTGATGGAACCTAAAGAAAAATTATCCAAATGTATGATTGTTTCATCACATGTTAGGAAAATAAAAACTCTTTGAAAAACTTTCACTAATGAAGAACTAGTAAAGAAAGTTTTAAGGTGTCTCCCTAAGGAATGACTTGGCAAGATCACATATTTTAAGAAATCTAAAGATTCCAAGATCATGCCTTTGGATTAGATATTTGAAAATCTCATTGACTATGAGATGATTCTCAGTAGGAAAACACCATCCACATTAAAGGAAGTTAACAAAAAAAAAAAAAGGATAGGACTTGCACTTAAGGTTACTTTTGAATATTCAAGCTTTAATGATGAAGAATTGGATGAGGAGTAGGTGGTTCTTATGACAAACCTTTTCCAAAAATGGTTAAGAGGACTTCTTCAAAGGAAAAGGAATAACAAGCTTGACTAAATGGAATGTTATGGATATTTTAAGCTTGATCATATGAAGACTAATTACTATGGAAAAATTTGATAATAAATAAAAGAAAAAGAAGAAGAAAGCATACAAAGCCACTTATGATGATTTAAGTTCCTTTAAAGCAAACAAATTTGAAGAAGAGAAAAGAAAGGCAATAAGAGAGAGAGAGAGCCAATTTTTATTTCATGGCCTTTAAGGATAGCTCTCCAAATGAGGTACACTTTAATTATTTTAATATTAATTTAGATATTAATGTCTAAGAGCTTAAAGAAATATTTACTATTGAAAATCTTATGAAAACCCTAAAATCCACCAATAATGATTTAGACAAAATTTTAATGAAAATAAAATTGATGAAACTAAATAGAAGTTTTAAGCTTTTAAAAAAGGAAAATAAGGTTTTGGTAAATGACAAAAAGTTTTATGAAACTCTTTATTCTCAAATTAAGAGTCTCAAAAAGGAAGTTTTGAGTTTAAAAGACTCTTTTAGCTCTTTTACCAAAGGAAAAGAAAATTTTAATTTAGTCTTAGGCTTTTAAAAGACTTTAAAAGATAAACATTGCTTAGATTTTAATTATTCAAAGGCCTCTATCTCTAAGTCAAAATTTGTGAAGGACTTTTCAAAGGCTAGAACCCCTTGTCCTTCATCTAATAGGGCACATGTACACAATGCTAAATGCTCACATTCATATAAACAAAGGTCTAAGATAAACCACGTTTTTATCTATAGGTCTTGAAGACTAAGGCCTAATAAAAATTACATGCTCCCATTCCTTGGTCCCAAGCATATAAGACATCATCTTATGATTAATCCTTTAATAGACCTAGAAGATTATTCCTTTGGTAATATTATATTGTGGATGGTTTAGCCATAGAACATACTTTTGTTATGGGTACCAAAGGAAAATGTTTGATTTGAAAATAAAGAATCTAAAGGTGAAGAGGATAATTTATGAAAAGGAAGAGATATTATGCTTCAAGATGTGAATTGGTATCGAGCTATTGATACTAAAACTTGTAACATATCCCTTTTAATGCCCCTCTTTGCTCTTCATTTGGTTTATACATGTCTAATTTTAGGGTGAGTCTTTATACTTTTGTTGTGTAACTCTTAGCATATGTAATTATTTTATTTTATTTTTTCTATCCACACCTTTTCCCTTATCAATTGTATCTCTTTTTTGTGACCTCAAGATTGTGTTTGCTTTAATAAAAAAGCAAATGAAAATTAGAAAAAAAAAAAGCAAAGGAAAAAAAAAGAAGCAAAGCCCATGTACATGGCGATTCTCAACCAAGTAAAGAACAAAGCGGGAAGCCCTTTTTTAGCTCCTATAAATAGGAGTATAGGAATCCAAATGAGGGTTCCCTTATTTTCCTATTCTTTATGCCACCAACCCTAAAAGAGAGCCATTTTTTTCCTAGTTTTTAAGATTATTTTTTTTTTGTAACAAATCTTCAAGATATTTAGCAATAAAAATCCTAGCTAAAAACACTTTGCTTCTCACTTAAAATTCGAGTTAAGACCAAGACCTAACCAAACCTTTGCAAATAAATATTATCTCTTTTCTTAGTTTTGGGTTAAAATACTTCATTTCCTTTGGTTCCTCGAATATGATTAAAAAAAGATACAACATCTAAAGGTCCTTTACTTTAAATATTCTTATTGTTGTTATTATTTTATCTTTATTTAATGTATTTTATCCAATTAATAAGTCCTTTTGTTGTATACATTATTATTGTTTTTAAGTTTATTTTTATTTAATTTATGATAGGCTTTGCCTATTGTGCTATTTTTATCCAGTTAATTGGTTCTCTCGTTATTTTTAATATTGTTGTTATTTTATTGTTTATCTTTGTGTAATTTATGGTAGGTTCTGCTTCCTATCTTATTTTTATCTAGTTAACTGATCATTTTTTAAAATATTATTATTTTTTATTTTGTTTTTGTCTTTTCTTATTTTTATCCAGTTAACTGGTTTCTTATTTTAAATATTTTTTTTTATTTTATCTTTGCCCAATTTATTTTTATTTAGTTAAATGGTTCTTTTATTTTAAATATTGATATTATTAGCATTATTATTTTTACTACTTAGTGGCTGGCTCAGTCACTCAATTAATTTTCGAATATGATTCCTATAATATTTTATTTTTTTATTATCCAATGACTAGCCTTGTCACTTGATATTTATTATAAATAACATTGCCTTTTGTTTATTCATTTTTGCTCTCATTGTCATCTTATTTTATATTACTCTATTTTATTTCATGCGATCATAATTTATTGTTTTCATTTTTATTGTATACTTTAATTGCTTGCTTGTTCATAATTATTTTTTTCTCTTTCTTATAATTATTGCATTAAGAGACTAACTCTTATGTTGTAGGATACATTTTATTTTACCTTGTACCTTTTTTAATTTTAATTTTATTTTAGATGTATTTGTAAATCTTCCACTCTCACTTGGCTTATAAAATTAACTAATTCTTTTATTGTTATTGCATACATATTTAAACAATGTTTATGATTTATCTTGTCATATATATTAATTGTATGTGTGAAATCGATAGTAATAAAAATAATAAATTATTAATATGGATAATTTATAAAAATAATGGACGATTGATTGGAGGAGGACTAATGTCTGAGCGACTCAGGGTGCCTAATACCTTCGTCGGGTCACACCCAACTTCTGAACTTGACTCTGAAGGGATGACGAGTTGAGTATTTTACATAGGATGTTAGGTATGTGTCTTAGGCCAATTCTTGTAATAGAAAATTTTTTAATAATGTCATCGTTGCATTTGTATTACATATTTTTTATTTATGGCTAAATGATAAATTTCATGAATAATTAATTCTATCTAATGTCATCAAGTATGTGACTTGATAGTAAAATCTTTAGGTGTAAAGAATTCTATTTTAAATTGTCTTTATTCAGTCATTATTATTGGGATAATAATAAATGAAGACTAATATGTATTTTGATTGATAACTATGTTTTAGTTGTGATGGGTATGAGATATTAAGTCAAACATATAGATTCATGTTTAAGAAACATTGTATTGGACCAGACCATTATGAGAACACTACATGGACAAACTATCATAAGAAATTATCATGCAATAGTATTAACCTAATCCTCTTACCTAAAAATCACCATGGATTCTAATATAATAAACTTCATGTTTTGTTATGGTCTGACACTATCTTTAACTAACTGATTATATAGACTGATATTGGACATAAAGTTCATCATATAGAGGAATATGAGTGATTGGGAAGGAATTAGTCCCTCATGTACTTATGAGAAATATATCTTGGCCTTTTTGATAATTTAGACAAAAAAGATTGCTCTATCATTCAAAAATGAATTGATAAAGGTTATCAATGTCATTTTACATCAGTTTACTTAGGGATTGAGAAATAATTGAGCTATATAAGAATGATATGATCCATGTATTACGTTCAAATAGGATTTAATGTGACAAAAGGATTATAATACTATTTGTAAAATAGGTTAGGTTAGATTATTGACCTTCATATAATTTGGATAGTCATAATGTCTTATTAGAGGTCACTAATGACTTGCTAGAAATAAATTATGGCCACTATCAACATTATGTGAACTTAAATGGTCGCACATTTAAAAACAAGCTCAAAAGCAAAATTGTGTTTATTGCTCTATTTATTTATGATTAAGGTAATTAAAGATATTATCTAAATTATTTAAATATCTATTTTGTTTTAAAAGTTAAAACTAAATAGGATATTATCTTATATATATCTATAAAGATATACAGTTAGCATGTATATCTTAATAATATATATATATATATATATATATATATATATATATATATATATATATTGTTGGACTAGGATGGTTAATCCTAAGTTTTGGATCTCTTTTGATCTTGACAAAGGAGATTGATCAATTCTAATATTTCAATTAAGTATTGTTTTACAATTTTTAGTTAGTCTATAAATTGAAAATTTGATGGAGTTCATAATCTCTAAAAAAAGCAAAGTGTCTCCTAATTCGTAACCGCAACTTCAAATATCACGACCGCGACTTAGCTTAAGACAGGTTGAAAATTGGACATATGAATTTACAGTGAGTGTCACGTCTGAGTCGCGATCGCTACTTTCAAAGTAACTCAAGAGGGAATCAAGTCCACAACCACAACATAACAAGTGTCCCAGGTGTCCGTTGGAAGACAAAAATCGCGATGACAACTTGTGGGTAGCGACTGCGATTCATGAAGAAGAAGATGGACATTTTGATAAAAGAATTAGCGTCCTAAGTCGTGTCCTGT
Organism: Omphalea diandra; assembly: GCA_949677035.1. Taxonomy (NCBI): domain Eukaryota; kingdom Viridiplantae; phylum Streptophyta; class Magnoliopsida; order Malpighiales; family Euphorbiaceae; genus Omphalea; species Omphalea diandra. The sequence continues at coordinate 12,988 of CATIWR010108461.1, forward strand.
ATAAGAAAAATCACGACCACTAGTTTTGCAAGCAGGTGAAAGGCAACGCTTATATTTTCCTAGTGAACCAATGAGAAGATGACACGTAGACTAGCCGTTAGACAAAAACAGGGATTTTCGCCCTAATTTTTGGCTCCCGTATGGAAATTGGAAAATCGCGACCGCGAATGAATCCTGACAAGCTTTTAATGCAAAATTTATCTAACATACTTTAGAGATTTGCTACAAGTTTTATTGCAACATCTCTTTGGTGGGTAAAGGCTATAATTACCTCACCAAATAGATGTAAATGCAAGAGAATTCATTAATTTGTAACCAAATTCTTGCAATTTTGCTACTCAATCTTTTCTATTCTTTAAGTGATTATTTAGTGTGAGCATAAGCACCATTTGTAATAGGTTTAAGTGTGAGCCTATAAAAACACTAGAGAAAGGTTTTAGTGTGAGCCAGAGAAAACACTTAGAGAGGTTTTAGTGTTAGCCTTGGAAAACACTTGTAATAGGTTGTTGTGTGAGCCTTTGAAAACACAAAGTGTAAAGTTAGGTGTGAGCTTGAAAAACACACATTTAAGTGAGTAAAATACCAATTGTAGAGAATTGGGGAGTAAACATAGGGTTGGTTAATACCCGAACCACTATAAATCTTGTGTCTCTCTTCTGCTCATCTATCATTATACTTTCTTATTGTAATTGTTTATACACCAATTCAACCCTCTTTCTTAGTGCCTAAGGCCAATAAGTGGTATCAGAGCCAAGTCTCACATTCTAGCCTTAATTGGGTGAGCAAAGTTCATGGCATTAGAGGGAATCCACTCATACCTCAAGCCTCACTTTGATGGATCCGACTATACACATTGGAAGTATAGAATGGAAATCTACCTCGATGCAAATGTGGTGGACCTTTGGGATGCAGTTGTCAAAGAATGAAAGCCACCCACTAAAGTAGTGGATGAAATTTAAGAACTTATCCTAAGGGAAGAATGGGTTGAAGCTCACTGGAGATCAAATGGCAAAAATAAGAGGGCAATGGCCATTCTTCTAAGATCTCTCTCTATATAAGAGATTGGAGTGCAACATTGCTAAACATCACATGCCATTTAGAAGACCCTTAAGAACTACCATAAAGGCACAACACTAGTTAAGTCAAGCTGTTTAGAGATGTATGTGATGGAATGGGAGATACTTATGATGAAGAACCATGAGAGCATCACCAAAATGACAAATAAGCTTCTATCCATCATCACCAACATGAAGAAATTAGGAAGGACTCTTACAAACTATAAGGTAAACACAAAAATCCTCAAAACTCTTACTTTTGATAAGTTTGGTACTAGAGTGTGCAACATCCAAGAGTCTAATCTGAAGATTGAGAAGGTTCTAATAGATGTATTAATAGGCAAACTCTTAGCTCATGAGTTAGCCTTACAAAAAGATGAGCAAATGAAGAAACTAAGAGGCTAAAAAGATAAACCAGAAAAAGAAAGAGGAACTCTGGCTCTAAAATCCTCAACAAAGGAGAAGGAGGTAGAAATTACCTTAAGTGATGAAGAAAGTGACAAGGAAGAAAAGGAGCTAGCAATGCTCTCAAGAAGGACAAAGGAGTTGATCAAAAGAAGAAAAGAAAGAAAAAGCTTCAAAAAGACAACTCCTAGTCCAAGAGAGATATCCAATAATGTCACTTGCTATGAATGTGGCAAGCAAGGCCACATCAAGTATGATTGTCCCAATTTAAAGAAGAAGAAGAGATAGGATAAAGAGAAGAAGAAGAGCTTTTTAGCCACTTAGGATGACAACTCAAGTGACGAAGTGGAAGAAGGAGAAGTAGCCAACATTTGTTTTATGGCACAAGAAGATTCTACAAATGAGGTAAGTACTTCTTCCCATTCTCATTCTAATTTTGAATTTGATGAGATAGATGAAGTGTTTCTAGAGGCTCTAACTATGAGATGTGACGAATACAAGTTCACAAATGAAATCTTACAAAAGTAAATGTTAAAAATTAGAGGATGATTATAAATCCCTCAATGACATTGTAAGAGAATTGAGAGCATCGAATGATGAGCTCAAAAAATATATGGATAATCAAGAATTGAGAGCATCAAATGATGAGCTCAAAAAATCTGTGGATAATCTTACTTCATCATTTTCTTCATTGGCTTCATTAAGAAAGGAGAATGACTCTCTTAAAGAAGAAGTCATTGAGCTTAAAAGGTCAATCTCTAAGTTCCATAAAGGAAAGGAAGCCTTAGACACATTGATTATGTCACAAAGACCAACACTAATTAGACATGGTCTAGGCTTCAATGGAGCCTCCTCATCATCTCAAACCATATTTGTTAGATCTTCAGAACCTCAAACCTCAAGGGTTGAGGCAATTGGGAAGAAAAGTGCTCCTAGCACTAAGCCTCCTAAGCCTAAGGGTAAAGGAAATGCTCCCTTAAGCTTAAGAGACAAGACTCAAAGAGCTAACCATGCCTACATGTACAACAAACAACATGCTCACTCTCATAAGAAATTATCTACTCCTACTCATCATACATGCACATGCATGCATTCACATAAACAAGGTTTGAGAAGGCCTCCTACTCATATTAAATTTGTGCATAGGAGAAAGACTCCCAAGTATAGGCTCCAATGTCATTATTGCATGAGATTTGGAGACATCAATATTCATTGTTTTATTAGGAATGCACACCTCAAATTAGAGGACCCTTCAACTCCTAACCCCCTAGGACCTAAGTATGCCTGGGTACTTAAGAAAAGCTAAGTCATTTTTGTTATCTAGGGGAGTATGGCAACCACCAAATCAAGCAATTGGCATGTGGATAGTAGATGTTCCAAGCATATGACTAGAAATATAAAGCTATTCACGACATTGAAAGAAAAAAAAGGTGGAGATGTCACATTTGGTAACAATGCCAAGGGTAAGGTAATTGGCATTGAAACCATTGGTAAGAATGGTTGCTCTTTAATTGATAATATTTTATTAGTTAGTGGCTTACAACATAATTTGTTAAGTGTAAGTCAATTGTATGACAAAGGTAATAGGGTCACCTTTGATCCTAGGGAACGCAGAGTCACCACATTGGTAGATTATGAGGTTATTTTCAAGGGTGAAAGGAAAGACAATACATACTCAATTGACTTAGACAATTTGGCTAACCAATCTTTTAAGTGCCTTATGTCTTTGAGCAATGAAGCTTGGTTGTGGAATAAAAGGCTTGGACATGCAAGCATGGATCTTCTTCAAAGCTTATCTAAAGAAAAGTTAGTAGAAGGACTTCCCAAGCTAAATTTCTCCAAAGACAAGATAAGTGGTCCTTGCCCAATGGGGAATCAACACCATGCCTCTCACAAAGCCAAAAATGTTATAAGTTTAACTAGACCCCTTCAACTTATTCATATGGACTTGATAGGACCCACTAGAAGTGCTAGCTTAGGTCAAAAGCATTATGCACCAGTCCTAGTAAATGACTGCTCTAGGTTTACTTTGGTATCTTTTCTAGCTCATAAGAATGATTCTTTTGATGCTTTCAAAAGTTTTGCAAAAAGGGTTCAAAATGAAAAAGGTTACTTCATATCTTCTATTAGAAGTGACCATGGAAAGAAATTTCAAAATGAGCCATTTGAAAATTATTATTAGGAGAATGAAGTTTTTCATAATTTTTCAACTCCTAGTACACCATAACAAAATGGTATTGTAGAAAGAAAAAAATAGAACACTAGTAAAGATGGCTAGGACCATGTTTAATGAGTATTCTTTATCGAATTACTTTTAGGTCGAAGCCATTAATACTTCGTGTTACATTGCAAATAGAGTTTTCAAAAGACCCATTCTCAATAAAACTTCTTATGAGCTATGTAATGGTAGAAAACCCAAGAGTGTTTGGATGTAAGTGCTATATTTTAAATACCAAGGATAATCTTAGGAAATTTGATTTCAAAACCAATGAAGGAATTTTCTTAGGCTATTCCACCTCTAGCAAGGCATATAGAGTCTTTAACAAAAGTTCAATGATAGTTGAAGAGTCTATGAATGTTGTCTTAAATGAATCTAGTAAACTTGATCTTGGGAAAGGTGTTTTTGTTGAAGATCTTATAGGTGACTTTGAGAAGTTGGAATTGGAAAATTCTACAAGAAAAAAAGATAAGGAAAAAGGTGATTCATCAAAAGTAGATGAAGACCAACAACATCAACAAGAAGTAGAGCCAAGCTAAGATCTACCTAAGGATTGGAGATTTTCTAAGTATCACCCCAAGTACTTGATCATTAGTGATACATTTAAGGGTGTAAGTACTAGATCACAACTCAATCTTTAAGATAATAATCTTGTATTTGTTATCAACTTGAGCCAAAATCAATTGATGAGGCTCTTGATGATGAGAGTTGGGTACTTGCTATGCAAAAGGAACTCAACCAATTTGAGAGAAATAAGATATGAGAACTTGTCCCTAGGCCTACAGAACACCCAATTATAGGTTGTACGTAGGCGTTTAGAAACAAGTTAGATGAGCAAGGTTTCATCACTAGAAACAAAGTTGGATTGGTTGCTAAGGGATACAACCAAGAGGAATGCATAAATTATGATAAAACTTTTGTCCCTATTGCAATATTAGAGGCAATTAGCATTCTTTTAGCCTTTGCATGTCACATGAATTTTAAGCTTTTTCAAATGGATGTTAAGAGTGTTTTTTTGAGTGGGATCATTGAGGAGGAAGTTTATGTTAAACAACCTCCTGATTTAGAGTCACATTGTTTTCCAAACCATGTTTTTAAATTGAACAAAGTTTTATATGGATTGAAACAAGCTCCAAGAGCTTGGTATGAAAGGCTTAGTTCATTTCTCTTGAAAAATGATTTTGAAAAAGGAAATGTGGATACCACACTATTTGTTAAAAAACACAAATATGACATATTAATTGTTCAAATCTATGTTAATGATATCATTTTTGGTGCTGCTAATGAATCTCTTTGTGAGGATTTTACTAAGTGTATGACTAGGAAATTTGAAATGATCCTGATGGGAGAGCTCAAGTTTTTTCTTGGTTTACAAATCAAGCAATCCAAGGAAGAGATTTTCATTAACCAAGCCAAATACACAAGGGAGATTCTCAAGAAATTTGGTATGGATGGTTGCAAAGTAGCTAAAACCCCAATAAGTGGTACCATCAATCTAGATAAGGATGAATCAAGTAAGATGGTAGATGAAAAGAGATATCGAGGTATGATCAGATCTCTACTTTATCATACTGCTTCTAGGCCAAATATCATGTTTAATGTTTATATGTGTGGTAGGTTCCAATCCTCTCCTAAAGGGTCTCATTTGAATGCTGTTAAGAGGATTTTTAAATATTTGCATGACACAATTCACTTAAGATTATTGTATCCTAGAGATTTTTCCTTTAGTCTCGTAGAATATTCGGATACGGATTATGCGGGTAGCTTATTAGATAGAAAAAGCACTTTCAGGACTTGCCAATTTATAGAAGAATGCCTAGTTTCTTGGTTTAGTAAAAAGCAAGTGTCAGTTGCCTTATCCACTGTGGAAGCCAAGTATGTTTCTGCGGGTTGTTGTTGCACCCAAGTCCTTTGGATGAAACAATAATTGAAGGATTTTGGCAAAGTGATTGATCACATTCCTATTAAATGTGATAACACTAGTGCTATCAATCTTTCTAAAAATCTCATCCAACACTTTAGGAGCAACTACATAGATATTAGACATCATTCTCTTAAAGATCATATGCAAAAGAATGATGTTGTGTTAGAGTTTATTGACACAAATCATTAACTTGTAGATATCACAAATCATTAACTTGTAGATATTTTCACTAAACCTCTAAATGTAGAAAGAATGAACTTCATTAAGAGAGAATTGGGAATGCTTAATGGAAGCTCCTTAAAATGAAAATTTTGGTCTTATGTGTGAATGTTATGCGTGTTGTTTGTTAATTATATGTCTTATGTTTTCTGAGTGGCATTTTCCTTGTGGATCACAATTTTGATTCTTTCAAAACTTGGTTTTTCATTCTTATCCTTGTTGACTTATAATTCGCGGTCACTATCCTTTCTTCACGGTCGTGAATTATAAGTCAAAATCACCCAGTTGCCAAAACATCAAATCACGGTCGTGAAATTTTCTATCTACCGCAAATTTTGGTCAATTTTCAAAAATTTGACCTTTGAGGTTCATATTCTGGAGAAAAATTTGTCTGTTACTCATAATTTTTGAAATCATGATTTCGCAAATGCGAATTTGGGTGACCGCCTAGCCATTAAGTGATTTGATGGCTAACCATTTTCAACTTTTCATTAAACCTTTTCTAACAATTTGTACACCCTTTCAATGGCTATATAAAGCCTCTAAACAATGATTTTCATCGCTTCATCATATTCTCAAACTCTCTTACTTTCAAAGCTATCAAATTCTTTCAAATTTTCTTCATCTCTTGCAATAACCCCAAAAAAGATCACAAGAGCAGAAAAAGGAAAGGGAGTGGCTCAACCCTTTGTACCCCCTGCACTCCAACTCATGAAGGGAGCCACGAAGGAGGAGAAAGAAAGGTAAAAAGCCAATTCCTCTCAGATTATCCTCCCTAACAAGATCCCCTCCACTTTTTTATTAGAAACCTTAGGCATCAATAATGAAATTCTTGCTTTTCTCTCAAACCTTAGCTGGAACAAGTTCATATTCCGAGATGAACCCGAATATGAAGAAATTGTGCCAGAATTCATGTGCACCGTCCAACTTAGTCATAAAGCCAAATCTCTCGCAGGTCAATATAGGTTTTAAGCCTTTAACGATCCTTTCTACATAACTTTTGAACAACTTTCTTTTTTTCTCAATTTACAAGTCGGAGAAAACATCCCTTTCATAATCTTCGTGCTTGATGTTATCTATTCTGAGTTTTGGTCGAAAATCTTCATTAAAACCAAACACGACCCTCACTCATCTTTGGCCAAACATATCAAATCCCTACCTGTTTGGATACTAAACTATATCATTACCTTTTCTGTAAATTCAAGAGGTGATGGTAACAAGAAAGTGTCCTAAAAAGATTTGGCATTCATTTTCTGCCTTATTAAAAATAAACCCATACAAACTCACTGATACCTTATGGATCAATTGATTCACATGAGTACCAAACCCAAGAGTCAATTCCTTTTGCCCTCACACATCACTGCCATTTATCGTTTCGTTAGAGCCCTTGATAAGGGAAAAGAAAAATTTCTCACCAAAAAGCTTCTTCCTTCCCAAATTTTCTTGACCTCACTTACCTCATAAATGCCAAAGCCATACACCTAAATACTTATGCCTATACCCTGGGTGCATTTGGGGTCAAGAAAATAGAAACTTCATAAGCTTCTAACAGGAAGAGGCTCCACATTGAAGGAGCAATTCCAGTCCCTCCTCCTCAACCAAAACCCAAGTCCAAATCGTCTCTTGCCACCATCAATCAGAAATTGGACAAGATGATGAAAATGATGAAAAAAGATTCCTATTTCTCTCACATCTTCATAGTGACGTGGTGGATCTTCAATAAAAGTTAGAGGTTCCTCCTTGTCATCTTCCGGACTACACCGAATTTGAAGATACACAAGATGAAGATGGAAATGAAGAAGTTGAGGATGGGGATGAAGCAGAAGGAGCCACACATGAGTAAGAGGAAGAAACTTCTAAAGATGATGATGATTCTTCAGCCTTCTAGATTAGGGATCTTTTGTATTTTCTTATTTTTGTTATTTATTTGTGTTTATGTTTAAAAATATTGTGATCCCATAGTTATAAATAAATAAACTTGTGTTTCTTTGCAAATTCTTGCCTTATGTTATTGATGAACTTTATCTTTATGATTTGCATTCTTATTTTGCTCCTTATGTATACTTATGTCTGCTTTCATTTCCCTTTTACACCTTTTTTTTTTTATCTTGCCAAAGGGGAAAAGATAGAAACTAGAAACAATCTAAGTCTAAAAGGCAGAGAAAATAATTTGCAAAAAAATAGCATAAGTTGAGGGGTAGCATCAAACTATCATACTTAGGAAATTTTACCTTAAGTATTCATTGAATCATACTACACTCCAACTTCATATTTCTGCATTATTTTTCCTTTGGATCAATCTAAGTTGTCAAAATCAAAAGGGGGGAGATTGTTGGACTAGGATGGTTAATCTTAAGTCTTGGATCTCTTTTGATCTTTGACAAAGGAGATTGATCAATTTTAATGTTTAAGTGTTGTTTTATAGTTTTAGTTAGTCTATAAATTAAAAGTTGGATGGAGTTCATAATCTCTAAAGAAAGCAAAGTGTCTCCTAATTTGCGACCTCAATTTTAAAAATCGCGATCGCGACTTAGCTTAAGACAGGTTGAAAATTGGACAGGCGAATTCACGGGCAACTTCACTGCCGCAATTCATCCAAAGATGGGAGTGCCAAAGTTACAGACAAATTCGTGGTGAGTGTTTCGTCTCAGTCGCGACTGCGACTTTCAAAGTAACTCAAAAGGGAATCAAGTCCATAACCACAACATGATAAGTGTCCTAAGTGTCTATTGAAAGACAAAAATCGCGATGACAACTTGTGGATAGCGACCGCGATTCATGAAGAAGAAGTTGGACATTTTGACAGACAAATTCGCATCCTAAGTTTCACCTTGTACAAGAAAAATCGCGATCACTACTTTTGTGAGCAGGTGAAAGACAATAACTATATTTCCTGGTGAACCATTGAGAAGATGACACGTGGACTAGCTGTTAGACACAAACGGGGATTTCCACCGCAATTTTTGGCTTTCGTATGGAAATTGGAAAATCACAATCGCAAAAAAGCAGTAACGATTATGAATGAATCCTGACAAGCATTTAATGCAAAATCTGCCCAACATACTTTAGAGATTTGCTACCAGTTTTATTGCAACATCTCTTTGGTGGGTAAATGCTATAAATAACTCACCAAACATATGTAAATGCAACATAATTCATTAATTTGTAACCAAAGTCTTGCAATTTTGCTATTCAATCTTTTCTATTCTTTAAGTGATTGTTTGGTGTGAGCATAAACACCATTTGTAGCAAGTTTAAGTGTGAGCTTGTAAAAACACTAGAGAAAGGTTTTAGTGTGAGCCTAAGAAAACACTGGAGAGAGGTTTTAGTGTTAGCTTGGAAGACACTTGTAATAGGTTATTGTGTGAGCCTTTGAAAACACAAAGTGTAAAAGTTAGGTGTGAGCTTGAAAAGCACCATTTGAGTGAGTGAAATACCCAATTGTAGAGAATTGGAGAGTGGACGTAGGGTTGGTTAATACCCGAACCACTATAAATCTTGCATCTCTCTTCTACTCATCTATCTTCCTACTTTCTTATTTTCATTTTTTATACACCAATTCAACCCCCTTCTTGTTGCCTAAGGCCAACATATATATATATATATATATATATCCCAACCACTATAAATCTTGTGTCTCTCTTCTACTCATCTATCTTCCTACTTTCTTATTTTAATTTTTTATACACCAATTTAACCCCCTTCTTAGCACCTAAGGCCAATATATATATATATATATATATATATATATATATATATATATATATATATATATATATATATATTAGAGGTTTTTGAAAGGTATGTGTGTATTCATGTTATCTTCAAAAAACATAAAAGAAAGAGTCACGTCAAACCCTTAGTGTTGGCACACTAATTTTTTTTGGAGAACCTGGTTGTGTGAATATTTATGGATGACGTTTATCATTTTGGTAGCAAATGAATCCAATGATCTACACTCTAAGCTCAAGGTTTGGTGTTACTAGTGTAAACTCTCTTTTTACCTTCCAACAATCTTGCAATATGTTTGTTCGAATTGGTAAGGTTTTCACATCATTCTTTTTATTTTAATTGAATCGTATAGATCTTTTATGGGTTTCACATGTAGAAATTTTTTTTTTCTGCTATGCTTGTTTTATAAAACCCAATAGTGGTGTCAGAGCCACTTATGAATTCGATTGAATTAAATTTTATATTGTTCTATGTATAAGTGTTATATATCTGAACATAGGTGTGATTGTTTGAAAATTGTTTTAATGGTTTAATGATAAACATATTGGTTTAAAGGCAATTTGGATAATCTATATGAAAAACAAAAATAATGCATTGATTTGATTAATGTGCTTTAGGGTAATTTGATTAAATAAATTTGACAGTGTTAATTTGATTAACACGTTTATTGTTTTTTATGATATGTTGTTAATATGATTAATACAGTATAACAAGATTTGCTATGCTATTTTTGGTCTTATTAATCATGATAAATTGATTAATTGTTAATCAATGATAATCTATTTTGAATGGACTAAATGACATTATAAAGTTTATTTAATTGATACATAAAAGACAATATGTTTTGACAAATTAACAAATTTCAAAAATCGATTTAAGTTTTAAGCAATAATTGTTGTTATGAAAAGATTAGTTAATTGTATTAATTAAAACTAATGGTCAGACAACAACTCATACAAGCTAGTAAGGTAAATTATTTACCTTTCAAAGGGTTTCAGAGGCATTGTCCTTAAACCCTTGCTTGCTAAGTGGTTAGCAAGGGCGCTGCTTAGGGCGCTGCCTCTTAACTCCAAATGGTAAATGGTTTTATCACATCAATTGTTAATCGCCCTAACATAAATTGTTTAGCATATTTAGATGTTTTGTTTATGTATTTTTGCATGGTGCATGACATTGTCTTTTAGACCAATGTGATTGGCTATTTTTTATCTCTTTATTTCAAGGATTATAATTTTTTAAGTATGACCTGCGTGTCATTTATTTTATTAGTAGTAATAAAATAGTACATATTACAAAAATGTAAATTGTAACTTGTAATGGACAACTTCAAGACACAAGATGGTGATATTCAAGACATGAGATAAAGATCACTGATGACAACTTGGGCAAATCCATAAAAAAGAATATTTACCCCTAAGATTGACCTTTTGATCTTCATAATGGCTTATGAAGATCAAATTAGATTAAGGCCATGTTATGACATGTTTATTTTTATTATTGTTATGTATAGACTTTGTGATGCAATGCATGTGATGCAACATAAAAACACATAATAGGTTAAAAACTAGTAAAATCCCTTAATAAAATTAAGTCATGAAACTGCCCACCATAATTCAAACCCTTGTTAAGACTTTGATTACTAAATATAGGTTTTGCTAAACCAAAGTATATTATGCTATCTTAGTAAGACATGATGGATAATGGTGATTTCCATAAGTTTGAAATTATTGGACTTACCTAGGTTACCAAAACGGTTTTAAGCTTAAGGCATTAGATGGGATAAATTGGGACATCTTATTTCAATATCCCGTAGTTATCCAAGAGTTACATAAGATGTAATTAGTAAATTAGTAAAGTGTTACCTACCTAAATAACCTAATTTTAAATGATAAGCTAAAGCTTACTTAGAATTAGGTGAAGTATGGATCTTGGCCTACTAAATTTCAATTATTGAAAAATTCTAATTTGAGGGTTAATGAATTGATAAAATTTAGTGGGAGTTTATATTTAATAAAATTCTAAATATGCTTTATATATCTTTATCATATATTATGATTTCATATAACACCTCTAATTTGTTATTGTGATTGATCCTTGAGAAAGATAAATTGAATGGGACTAACTTCCTTGATTAGTACAAAAACTTGATAATTGTTCTCAAGCAAGAATGGAAAGAATATGTGCTAAATCAACCTATTCCTTTGGAGTTGGCTGCTAATGTATATAGAGCCCAAAGGAATGCTCAATCTAAGCATCTTAATGACTCAGTAGATGCCACCTGCCTCATGCTTGCTAACATGGAATCAAAGCTTCAGAAGCAACTAATTGAAATGAAGGCTTATACTATGATGGGTAACCTCAAGGAAATGTTCCAAGAGAAGGTCCAAATTGAATGGCTCAATACCATTAAAGTTATACTCTTGTGCAAGTTAGTAGTTAGTAGCTTAGTCAGTCCTCTTGTTATGAAGATTAAGGGTCATCTTGAACAGTTGAAAAAACTTGGCATTGTCATTCGATAGGAGTTGGCTACTAACATTATTCTCCTATCCTTGCTTGATGTATATGATACGTTCATTATGAACTATAACATGGAGAAAATAATTCCTGAATTACATGGGATGCTCAAGATTGCTAAACATAACATTATGAATAACACCAAAGACATTCTAATGGTCAATAAAATAAAAGGCCTGAAAAGGAAATGAATGGGAAAGGGAAACAAAATGGTTGCAAAGTGCTTAAAAAAACCCAAGCCAAACCCTAAGCCCAAACCTCCAAAGGAGGGAGCATGCCATTTCTACAATGAGCTGGGCCATTGAAAAAGAAATTACAAGCTCTATATGGATTACCTTAAAAAGAAAAGGGACTTTCAGGTTATTACTCCAGGTATTCATATTATAGAGGTCAATTTATCTACTTCTAAATCCACTTCATGATTATTAGATAATGATGTGGATCTTACATTTGTAATAATATATAAGGTCTAAAATAGAGAAGATCTTCAGCTAAAGGCAAAGTGAACTCATGAGTTACAAATCGAGCAAGAGTTGTTGCGTTAGCCATAAGAACTTATGAGTTGGCTTTGCCTAGTGGACTTGCATTAACTTTGGATAATCGTTATTATGTGTCTGCTTTGAGTAGGAACACTATTTTTGTTTCTTGCTTGGACATGAAAGATTTTGAATTTATTATTAAGAATAATAAATGCTTCATTTCTTATTATGACATGCTTTATGACTATGTTCATCCATCAAATGGTCTTTTTATCCCAAATCTTAAAAATAGTAATGTTGAGTCCATTTATAATATTGAAACTAAGAGGTATAAATCTAATGGCTCAAATATTGACTATCTCTAGCATTGCCATTTAGGCCATATAAACAAGAATCACATATCAAACCTCCAACAACATGGACTTTTGAATTCAATTGATTCTGAATCATTTGAAACATGTGAATCTTTTTTACTAGGCAAAATGACTAAAATCCCTTTCATAGGGCATAGTGAAAGGGTAATGAGTTATTAGGCCTAATATGTACTAATGTATGTGGACCATTAAGATCAAATGCTAGAGAAGCTTTTCAACACTTTATTACTTTCACAGATGATTATAGTAGGTATGGCTATATCTACCTTATGAAAAACAAATCTGAATCTTTTAAAATGTTTAAAATTTTTAAAAATGAAATGCAAAATTAATTTGGTAAAGATTTTAAAGCATTTTGATCATATCGAGGTGGTGAATATTTAAGCCAATAATTTACTAATCATCTTAAAGATTGTAGGATAGTTTCACAACTAAGTCCACCACGAAAACCATAGTGGAATGGTATATCCAAATGGAGAAATCAAACCTTATTAGACATGATTCAATCTATAATGAATCAGGCAGATCTTCCAATCTCCTTTTAGGGGTACACCTTGTAAATTGCTACTTTCATACTAAATAGAGTTCCATCAAAGATAGTTGAAAAGGCACCATATGAGATATGGACTGGGAAATCTCTCAATTTGTCTTTTCGAAAGATTTGAGGATGTGATGCTTATGTGAAACATCAAATTTTAGATAAATTGGTACCCCAAATCAAATAAATGCCATTTTATAGGATATCCTAAAGAAATTAACGGATATTACTTTTATAATACTTATAAGAATAAAGTGTTTATCGCTCAAAATAGTATTTTCTTTTTTAGAAAAGGAGTTTGTGTCTAAAAGAACCAGTGGGAGTAAAGTTCAACTTAAATAAATTTGAGAACTATAAGATAATATTGAACCACCTATGGAATCTCGATAGGATTCATAAATAGTTATTGATCCTGTACAAGTAATACAAGCTCTAAGGTCTTTAAGAGCACATAAGAGATTAGAGAGATATGGATTTCTCTTAACTGATAGCAAAGAAGTGATGCTTGTAAATCAAAGGGAATCCACATCCTATTAAGAGGCTATGGATAGTCCAAACTCTGAGAAATGGCTGTAAGCCATGAGATTTGAATGCAATCTATGTATGATAATTAAGTATGGATTTTGATTGATCCACTTGATGGTTTGCAAACTATTAGTTGAAAACGGATTTTTAAAAACAAAACAAACATAAATGCTAATGTGCATACTTATAAAGCAAGACTGGGTGCAGAAGGTTATAGGTAAACACATGGTATAGACTATTATGAAACCTTTTCACCTGTTACCATACTTAAATCGATTTGATTTCTGCTTGCCATAGTTGCATACTATGATTATGAATTAGGCAAATGGACGTCAAAATGATATTTCTTAATGTAAATCTTCTTGAGGATGTTTATATGATACAACTAGAAGGTTTTGCGAGTTTTAAGAATTTTGGTAAGGTTTGCAAGCTCCAAAGATCCATTTATGGATTGAACTAAGCTTCTTAAAGTTGTAATCTTTATTTTGAAGAAGTTGTTAAAAAGTTTAGTTTTATCAAAATGAAGATGAGCCTTGTGTTTACAAGAAGATTAGTAGGAGTACAATAGTTTTCCTTGTGTTATATGTTAATGACATATTAATCATTAGAAACGATATCCCTACCATACAAAATGTTAAATTATAGTTAGGGAAATATTTTTCAATGAAAGGCTTAGGTGAAGCTACCTACATCTTAAGCATTAAGATCTATAAGGATAGATTTATAAGGCTTTTTCACCTAAGTTAGAATACATACATTAATAAGGTATTGAATAGGTTCAATATTCAAGATTCCAAAAGAGGATTCTTACCAATGTCACATGGCATAACTTTTAGCAAGACTCGATCTCCATAAACATAAGATGAGTGAGAATTCATGAGTAAGATTTCATACATTTTTGTTATTGGATCTATCATGTGTGCCATGTTATGTACTCGACTTGATGTCCCATATGCACTGAGTACAATGAGTAGGAACTAGTCAGATCTAGGTGAAACTCACTAGACAATAGTCAAGAATATTGTTAAGTACTTAAAAAGAACTAAGGATCATTCTTAATATATGGAGGATAAAAAGTCAAGTTAGTTATAAGTGGTTACACAGATGTTAGCTTCCAGTTTGACATGGATGATTTTCAATCACAGTCAAGTTATGTGCTTTGTTTCAATGAGGGTGTAATGATCTAAAGAAGTTAAGACCAAGACACTATGGCTATTTCTACAATAAAAATTGATTATATAGTTGCCTCAAATGTAACAAAGGAAGCTATTTGGATTAAGAAAATTATCAATGGATTGGATGTTCTTTCTAGCATTTCAAATCCAATGGGCTTGTATTGTGATAAGAACATAGCCAAGCACAAGCTAAGGAACCAATATCACATTAATAATCTAAACACATACTTAGACATTTTCATCTCATTCAAGTGATCATTGAGAGAGGATACACGAAGATATATAGAGTAGCAACCAATTACAATATTATTGTTCATTCTTTAAACCATTGTCATAGCAAAAACCTGAGAGTTATTCTAGGTCAATAGATATTAGATACATTTTTTAATTGGGCCTAGTGCAAGTGTGAGACTGTTAGTTATGTGCCCCAGGTCAATTCTTGTAATGAATATTTTCTTAATAATGTCATGGTTATTAAATATTTCTTTTGTTTATGGCTAAATGATAAATTTCATGAATAGTTAATTCTATCTAATGTCATCAAGTTTGTGACTTCATAGTAAAACCTTTAGGCATAAATAATTTTATTTTAAATTGTTCTTAGTTAATCATTATTGTTAGGATAATAATGAATGAAGATTAGCAAATGCTTTGATTGATGACTATGTTTTACTAGTCATAGATATAGGATATTAAATCAAACACATAAATACATGTTTAAGAAATATTATATTGGACTGACCCGCTAAGAGAATAGTACATGAATAAACTGTCATAGGTAATTCTCATGCAATAGTATTAACTTAATCCTCTGACCTAAAAATTACTATAGATTCTAATATGATGCACTTGTATTTTGATACTATCCAATGTTATCTTTAACTAGATGATTGTACAAATTGATGTTGGATAGAAAGTAAATTATATAAAGGACACAAAGTGATTGTGAAGGAATTTGTCTATCATGTACTTATGAGAATTATATCTTTGAGCCCTTCAATAAGTTAGACTGAAGAGATAACATGACCATATGGAAATGAATCAATAAAGGTTATCAATCTCATTTTACATCAATCTACTTAAAGATCAAGAAATAATTGAACTACATAAGAATGAAATGATCCATGCCTTATGTTCAATTAAGATATAATGTGACAAAGGATTATAATACTATTTGTAAAGTAGATTAGGCTGGATTATTAACCTTCATATAATTTGGAAAGTCATAATGTTTTGCTAGAGACCACTTTTGACTTGTGAGCTAGAAATAAGTTTTTGGCCACTACCAATATTATGTGAACTTACAAGGTCACGCAATTAGAACAGGCCCAAAAAAAAAATTGTGTTTACTGCTCTTTCAATTTATGATTAAGATAATTAGAGAGATTATCTAAATTATTTAGTTATCTATTTTGTTTTAAAAGTTAAAATTAAATAGGATATTATCTTATTTGTATCTCTAAAGATACACAGTTGGCATGTATATATATATATAGTGTGTGTATTCACATTATCTTTAGAAAACTCAAAATAGAATGTCACATTAAAAGCCTAATGCTATTACATTAATCTTTTTCTAAGAGCATGTTCACGTGGATATCTACAGAGGACATTCATTCTTCTAGTAGCATATGAATCTAATGATCTACACTCTAAGCTTAAGGTTGGATGTTACTAGTGTAAACCCCTCGCTACCCTCTAATAATCTTGCAATCTCTTGTTCAAATTGTTAAGGTTTTTACATCCTTCTTTTTATTTTAATTGAGTTGCATAGGTCCTTGGAGGGTTTCGTATGTGGAAATTTTTGTTTTTCCATTGTGCTTGTTCTACAAAAACCCAACACAAGATTTCAATTGTTGCCCGACTAGTCCCAGTCACACAAGGTGGTGACTTTTATTTTCTTTGGGCTTTACCAATGTGTTAACCCGTATACCTTTATGCCCTCGATACCTATATATGGATGGAACAGTTACGAGGTCCTCATTTATTAAGGTATTTCATTATATTGTCCCATAACAAAGTTTTCGACCATGGATCTATGTCTACTCATACATGGCCATACTTTTATGTGTATAATCAAAAGAAAAAGGAAGCATTCAATGAGACATATGGCTATGCACTCTTATACACGACCATGTATCTTTTGGATATAAAGTAGCTAAAATGCATGATCACCATGCACACCATGCTTGGAGAATCATAAAAGGCAAAGCAAAGGAATCACAAAAGTGCACGACCATGCATTTATGTGCATGGTTGTGCACCTGAACAAGGGAAAAAAATGTAATTTTTTAATTCTTCTCTAATCTCTTCTTTTTCCAATTCTTCAAGTTCCTACTTAGTAAACACTCCAACGACACCATATTAGGAGGCAAAACTCTATAAAATTAGGCATGAAGAATCATCCAAAAGTTTTGAAATATCAAATAAAAGAGCATCAAAAGAGCTAAGGAGCAATCTTGGGATCAAAGGCTAGGAGCTTTGAAGGAAAAAGGTGTAATCAATCAAAGATATTAAAGAAGAAGTCCATGGCTCCACTCATCTACAGTTTCATTATTCTTTTTTCTTCTCTTTCTTTTATCTTGAACTAAATCACTCATAGGTAGAGTTGTAAATAGATATTGCATAATAACTTATAGGTTCTCTAATCTAAGTATTTTTGGATTTCATTCAATCTTATGTTAACAATTATAATGTGCTCAATGTTATTGATTAAATGGTCATTAATCAAACTTAGTTTTATGAATTAATTGTTGAGCCTTTCATATAATGGAACCTCAATAATTTCCTTAATCTGTTATATGTTGAGAGACCTTAATAGGTTATTGCTATCATTTGAAGTCATATGTTATTTGACAATTGCATGATGTTAGCTATTGTGTTAAAGGACTTTTAGCTTACCATGCCATTGTATGTTAATTGATACTTGAGAGAAATTAGTTAACCATCCTAGTGACTTAATAGTAACACTAGATGATTAAACCAATTATATGAGAGATTAGAATCTATAAAAAGTTATCAAGTAAAATTGAACCCCTAACTACCTTTCTTTATTGATTGTTTACTAGCCAATTATTTTGTTATTTATTAAAATTAGTTTTAATTCTTTATTTCCTTACTTTAAATAATTATTTAGTTTATTTTTATAGATAATACAAGAAATAAAATACTTAGTACTTAAACTTGATCTTCCGAGGAATGATATTCATACTCATAGTACACTGTATTATCTATGATTTGTGCACTTACAGTTTAAGGGTATTTTATACTTAGCACACACCTGTCATCATTGAACGACTAGTTTTTCCACCATTCCTAGTTTGTGAAGAGCTCTCTTATAAATGGGACACCAACGTTTTATAAAGTTAGAAATATAAAGAAAACCAATTTATTTACTTGTGCTTTTACTTTTTTTTTTTTTTGATAAATTAAGCTTTATGGGAATTTGTAACTAACCTGGAGTTAGTAAGAGTTAGATTTTATTGATCACTATTTACATATTTTTCTAGTTGAGAGGCTTGAACACCTTTTCAAATAATTCCTTGTAAAGGTAGAAAGGTAAGCATATAGCTAATAAAAGCACATAGGTTGGTGATTAGCCTAGAAAATAATATGTATAGCTTTGCTCTTTTGGACCTTGTAAAAAATGAAATGGAAAGGTTTCTCTTGACTCTAAAAGAGGGTACAAGGTTTCTCTTGACTTTAAAAGAGGGTACTCTTACACTTATGAAGGGGAGGTTTTCTTAAACCTTAAAAAAAGAGTAAAGGCTTGAGTGGTTGCTTAGAGAGTGGATATGGGCATAATTTTAAACCACTATAAATATTTTATGTCATCTCTTCTTTTCTACTCCATCCCCTTCTTTAAGAGCTAGAGAGAAATTATGAGTGTCATTTCACTCTATGACTACACAAAGAACTTCTAATAAGCTCTAAGTGTTTGTAAAAGTATCCAACTCACCCTTCCCTTTCGGTTGCCATCCGCACTAAGCCTAACAATTTTACTCTTTTCAATTTTGGTGTTTCATTTCTATTTCCTTTACACTAATGTGCTCTTAAAACACTAAAAGGTAAGTCAAGCTTAACTAAAGCTATACTATTGGCATGCCCAATCATTCATTTAAAGGTCAAATTAAGGCTTTCCATCAAGATCTTAAAACTAATTTTCATTAAAAAAAATTTCTAAAGAAGTGTTCACATCCTAACATAACTTTGCTAGATTTCTATTAATAACCTAGAATATCCCAATTGCATTATAATGTTAAGATTAGGAAAAGCCTTAACCTCTAATCAAGTAAGTAAAGTAAGAATCTTGAACTTATACTTAGCATGTTTTTCACTGAAGAATACAAAAGAACTGTTCGCATCATAGCCATAACTTACTAGATTTATATTATAAGTGTAAATTTCCCAAATGCATTCTAATATTAAGATTAAGGAAAGTTCTAATTCAATCAACTAAATATATCTGACTTAAATTCAACATTTTTGTTCACTTTTCCTCTTTTTCTTTTTTTTTTTTTAAGAAAAATCTCTTCACAAGGATAAAACTATAATATTTTGATTCCTAATTTAAAGAGATATATAGGTGTAAGCATTAGGTTTTAGGCCTTAAGATGCAAGCCCAATGATAAAAACTATTAGAATTATTCCCCAAAATGTAAGGGAAATTGCAAAAGAAAGAAGAACAAAAGGCCTTAAGAAGCCTTGGATCAGGCATCAAACCAAGCTCAAAAGCCTAACTCAGCCTACCATTGTCCAAATCATTGTACAACCATATTACTTAATTATACAACCAAGTAACTTACCCTACTCTACAAAACATTCTAAAACTCCATTCCTTAAAAACCCCTTGGTTATACGACCGACTCTTTATCTGTACATACCACTTTAAAACCCTAATTCTAAACGTTTTATGGGCTTATTTGTTATGGGTCGTGGATGAAGTGTAACTAGAACCATTTTAGCCCTAGTGCACCCCTTTCTCTCTATAAATATCCCTCATTTACAGAGAGAGAAGTGGCTTGAAAATCCTAGTGTTACTCTTCCAAAATTGTTACTCAAGCAGCCTAACATACATAAACCAAACAACTAATCCATTAAACCTAAAATCCAAGGTATCTTTTAAGGTTTTTGTGACTTTTTTGGCATATTCCATAGCATTTAGAGGATAACTCACAAATTCAAGTGCCTCTGAGGGCAAAGCATAACTCAAAGAGCATCCAAAACATTAACTTTCTTTCCCTCTTCTTCCATTTTCTTTTTATTTTCTTTTTAGTGAGATCTCAGTCTCAGTAGTATGTATAAACCTCTTTGTGGTATGTACAGACCATTAAGTAGGTTGTACATACCAGTAGTTGGTTTGTACAACCCACTTTGACTGAGGAGCAATACTATTTTTCTATGTCTTCCCCAACCCATTTTCTTATGATTTTTAAGGTTTCAATGGGTTCCCTTGCGAGCTCCAACCACTAAATAGGGTTAGGTTTGTACTTATAACCTCTATTCTTCCATTTAGTGAAGCAACAATAAAAAAGGTTACCCTTTTTTTTCTAATGGATCAAATTCAACTTCTTTGTGTTCTTCTCTCTTCACGTCTGTATTTATTTGTGTTTATATTATTGGGGATAAGACTGGGATAGGGAACTCTCCATTCCTAAGGGTCCCATGATCTTATTGTATGTTTATGGTTTATTATTCTTATGAGTTCTATCTTTGCCACTAAGAGGAGATGGCTAGCTCATTAGTTTGATAACTTTCTCTTCTTCTTTGTATGGTTGCCTTAAACATGTTTGGGGGGGAGGGGGGGAGTCCATTACTTTATGATCCCTCTTTTTAGGTTATTCTCATTGATTTGACGAAACATATGTATTTGTGGCTTTATGTGATTTGTCTTCTTACCATTTTGATATTCTAGCTTTCTTAATGACTATGGAATTCTTGAGGATGTTATGACTTTTTAAGAGTGTTGATTGATGATGATCTAATGATCCTAAGAATCTAAGTTAATCACCTTAATCCTTGCCCAAGGCCTTTCCATTAACCTCCATATGAGCTTTTTAAAGTCCATGCATAATTTCTTTATGGTGTTCATACCTTTATTTATGCTTTATTTGTTGCCACCATTGTCAATATGGTTCATATAATGTTGTGATGTCATTGACTTTAGACTTAAACTTTAATTATGTTTCCTTTGACTTGGAGATTTTGTTGAGATCTCTTATTTAGTTGCATTTCTTGTGTTTTATTGCTTTGTCCCTATGATGATTACTAACATGTGTTTCCTTTGTATAAGAGGTGGAGGGGATATGATAAGTCCCATTATGCATGACTACGATTAGTTGATATACATGACCTTCCATAATATTGCATGCCCTCATCCCTTTTAATGTGATTATGATGCCTTGATGATGATATACATAATTGGATACACTAGGAACATATTTAAGAGCATTAACTAAACTAACTAATAATAAGGCTAAAATGGTAAAAAAGTGAAACAAGGATGATCAAAGGCTAGATCCTTACATTTGGGTAGTTTTAACCTCTTCTCTAAGTTGCACTCAATTATTGAACCCGATCTTTGACGGGGTAAAGCCAAATTGGGCTTTTTAAATAACTTAAGTAGGTTCAAATTTTGTCCTTACCAAGATTCCTTTCCTGACCAAAGTTGAGTGGCAACTCCACATGCTATTAAGGATGATACCAATGTATTGTCCTGCCTTGGTCCCCTATTAACCATTAAAATTAGAAAAGAGCTTCAAACTTGCATGGGGCCTAAAAGATCCCCCCCCTCCTCCCCCTCCCTCCCCCCATTAATCTAAACACAAGCCATAATTAGGGGTTATTACCAATGTATAACCTTCATCCTCTCGATCCCCCATTGATTGATAAAAGGATGAAGTAACAAGTAAGATTTCACTTATTTGAGCACAACCTCGATCCATGATTTGGGCGCTTATAATAGTGATTCTGCCATGAACCCGAAATTGAATTCATATTTAATCTTCAATTCATATTTTACGATATTAACTTTGTTATTAATTAATCCATTCCACATCTAACCTCTATACTTCACCATATGCACTAGGTCTGCCTTTAGATAAATAGATGGATTCTCCAAGCTTGAGACATAGGCTCTATTCAGGTTTAGGAGCTATTGAGTAGGGTCTATCACTTATAAGCCAAGTACCTTTGGGTATATCAAATGAGGGGTTATAAAAACTATCCCTCAAGTTTGTGGGGGCCATCAACTACAACAATCATCTCAACCACTAGGTGCATGTAGGAGCCAATAATATATTGGAATAGGATACCCCTCTTGTTTGCATTTCTTCTCCAAAGAAGGGTTCAAGTCCTTAAATAAAAAGGTTAGACTTCCTTTTGTAAAATGTAATGTTAATCACCCCTCATATAAATATTTAGATATTCCCCAACCCTACCATGTAAAGAACTTCTATTCTTTATGTAAATATTCATGTAGATCCCAATTCTTAGAAATAATTGACTACCGTAAGTGGCTAGCTAATATAATATCAGTACCAATGAAGGATGGGAAAGTGAGGATGTGTGTTAATTACAGAGACCTAAATAAGGCTTGCCCAAAAGATGACTTCCCTTTACCCCACTTTGATAAGTTGGTGGACAATGTTGCAATATATGTTATGTCCTCTTTCATGGATGGATTCTTAGACTATAACCATATTTTTATGGCAATCACAGATAAAATGAAAATAACTTTCATCACAGAGTAGGAAGCGTATTATTATAAAATAATGTCATTTGAATTGAAAAATATAGGGGCAGCATGCCAATGAATGGCGACCACTTTGTTTCATGACTTGATCCACAAAGAAGTAGAGGTGTATATAGACAACACGATGGTGAAGTCTAAGACAAAAGAAGGACACTTTGAAGCCTTGCAAAAGTTCTTGAAAAGGGTTGATCAGTATAACTTAAGGTTGAATCCTAAGAATTGTATGTTTGGGGTTACATCTAATAAGTTATTGGGACATCTCATGAGTGAGAAGGGTATTAAAATGGATCCAAACAAAGCAAATGCCATTTAGGATATGCCTCCACCTAAGATAGAGAAGGAAGTTTAGGATTTCCTAGGTTGTCTTAAGTACATTAGCAGGTTCATAGCAAGACTCACTATTATTTATGAGTCAATCTTCAAAATGTTAAGGAAGGACTAGCTAATGAAATGGAATAAACAATATCAAAAGGCTTTTAAGAAGATAATGAGTACCTGATTAACCGACTAGTGCTAAAATACCTGAAGCGATAATAGAAGAGAGTTAGAGGCAATGTTGGCATAAAAAGATGAGATGGGGAATGAGCATGCAATGTATTAACTCAGTAAAAAGTTGTTCCTTTACAAGGAGAGGTACAATCAAGTAGAGAAAGCCTATTTAGCATTAGTATGGGCCATTAAGAAATTGAGGCACTATTTCCAATCATATTCTATTGAAGTTGTCTCGAAGCTTGACCCAGTTCAATACCTGTATGAGGCCCTTCCTTGATTGGGAAATTAGCAAAATGGCTAGTACTTTTGATAGAGTTTACCAACAAGAATGTAAGTGAGAAGGTGATTAAAGGGTGAGCAGTTGCAAAATATTTGGCCTAACAACCGCTTGAAAAAGGAGGTCCTAAATTTCCCCAATTTCTAGATAAGAGTAATTAAGCCTTAGAGTTAGAGGATGTACTTTGATGGACAACTGAGTAAGAAAGGAGCTAGTGCCACCAAAGGGAAGGGTTTTCCCAATGGGCGAGAAACTTGACTTTAGGGTGACTAATAACATGGCCGAGTATGATGCCTGTACATTTGGTTTGCAATCTTTAATGCAAATGAGGGTAGGGATAGTTAAAGTTGTTGGGAATTCATTATTAGTCATCTCTTAGATAATTAATGAATTAAAGTTGAAGGAAGAATGCATAAGCTTATATTTAGAACATGAGAAAAATATTGATGCATAATTTTAAAATGATCGTATTTAATCATCCACTGTGAAGGAGAATGCAATGGTTGATGCCTTAGCCACTATAGTTTATGTCTAGGATAGACCAAATGCAAATGAAAACATTGCTTACATTTAGATCCACAACGTTGTGCCATTTTGACAAAGATAACACAAGTGTTAGTAGAAAACCTTCTATGGTACTATGATGTGAAGAGGTACCTAAGGGAAGGAGAATAACCCGAAGAGTCAAAAAAAAAAAGGATAAGGATGTAATTTAGAGATTAGCATCACAGTTTATAATTTATGATTGTATGGTGTACAAACAAATGCTAGATGGGGTCCACTTGAGATGTCCAATAGAAAAAGAAGTGAGCAAGGTCATAGAAGAGCTACATGTGAGAGTGTGTGATCCCCACATAAATTAAAAAGCCTTGGTAAGGAAGATCTTGAGGATGCATAAGTGTTAGGTTCACGATAGCCTTAATCATTTACCGCTAATGGAATCGCATAATTTGACTTTGTCTTGGCCATTCATATGTTGGAGTATTGATATGATTAGAAAAATTAGACTAGCTTTTACAAGCGGACATAAATAAATTGTGGTAGCGACGGACTATTTTTCAAAGTGGATGAAAATTAAAGCCTTCAGTAAGATAATGGCTTGATTTATAAAGACGAATCTCATTTCCCATTATGGCGTGCTACATCTCATCATGACAAATAATGGAGTATATTTCCAGACTAAGGTCAGGACTACTCTAGAAAAATACAAATTGATCCATCATAATTCATCACCTTATAGACCATAAGCTAATGAGGCAATCAAAGCAGTAAAAAAAATGTTAAGAGCATCCTTGCCAAAATGGTTAGAACTTACAAGGATTAGTCCAAGAAGTTACCTTTCGCATTGTGAAGGTATCAAACTATAGTTAGAATGTTAATAGGAATGACATTATACTCTTTAGTATATAAGATGGAGGCAATGTTGTTAATTGAGATAGAGATGAAGTCTTTGCGGGTATTGGTTGCGACAAAAATTTTTAAGTATCAGTGGGTAAAAGGTAGGCTTGAATAGCAGACCTTAATAAATGAGAAAATGTTGAATGTTCTTTATCATATTCAATTATACTAGGCTAGAATGGCTCATATTTTAAACAAAAAGGTCTAAACAAGTACCATAAGAGTTAGTGATTTAGTTTTGAAAGCAATTTGATCACAAGCTTAGGATCCCTAAGGAA
The DNA here is from genome assembly GCA_949677035.1 of Omphalea diandra. Classification (NCBI taxonomy): domain Eukaryota; kingdom Viridiplantae; phylum Streptophyta; class Magnoliopsida; order Malpighiales; family Euphorbiaceae; genus Omphalea; species Omphalea diandra. Next base: position 38,344 of record CATIWR010108461.1, read on the forward strand.
AAGTTCAGGCCGAATTAGAAAGGTCTTATGTAGTCAAATAGATCTATTTAAGTGGTGTTGTAAAGTTGTCAGACATGGATGGAAATGAAATTCTCTGAACCTGTAAACCTAAATAGATTGAAGAAGTATTTCATGTGAGGATGTGAGAAAAGTAAAATAAGCTCGCCAAGTTAAAAATCTGAAAGGGTGTCTTAGGTAAAAATTAGGGCATATTAAAAACAGAAGAAAAAAAGAGAAAAAGTTTATTAAGTAAAAAACCCGAAAAGGTGGCTCAGGAAAAATTAGGACATAAAATATGTAATAAGAAAAGCAAATGTTGAGAAAGTGTGATTGACCACTAGGGATGGCCACTAGAGAATAATGGAACATGGGACGACAACAAAGGAAATGAAGATAAAAAAATAGGTAATTGACAAGTCGAATGCATTAAAAGAGACAATCAGATGATCTAATATGTCATTATTACAAATAGTGATCATCCATTCAATTAATATGTAATATGTAATATGTAATGGTACATGTTATGCATAATGTCATAAAAAGATGCATTTGCATGATTAAATCAGTCTTTTGTTAAACATTTCTTTAGACTAAATGAAATACAAGAAGTTATTTTTGACATGCTCATTTAATATTGTGAATGTTTGATGAACCCAAGCGAATGCTGCTAACTATCATCTATCCAAGCCTCAACATCATCACCATTGGAGGTTGAGGCCTTAGTAGAAAATGTGTGATAGATGCAACGATCAACCCAAGTGGCCTCCATTTTATTTAGAAAACATTGGGTCAAAGGTCTTTCAGCGAAAGTATGGAGAAAACCCACTACATTATGTAAGGCACCAAACTGACGATGGACTTTAGCTAGAGCATAAAAGGTACTGGACGACAGAGCAAGGATGATCACACAGTCACCGTAGGTCTTCAAGGTAAACCGTATTAGCCTCCACCAGAGGTAGGTCCCATAGATATCAAAGTATGCTATGTGAGACAACCATTCAATCCATTTCGCCTCAATAGCAGTTGGTCTTAACGAGTGATGATTTGAGTGTTGTTGTGGGAAATAGTGTCACACATCCATGGTGGGAGCAGTCAACAAACCTAACTTTTCTCATAGTTATATCTAAAATAATAATAATAAACGATAAAAAAAAATAAGAGGCATATCAAGTTGAAAACTCAAAAGGGTAGCCTAAGCAAAAATGAGCAACCCACTAGATTGAAAACCTATAAAGGCTATCCAAGCAAAAGTTAGCACAATAAAAATAAAAATAAATATGCATATAATATAAAAAAGGAAAAGCTACAAAAGACGAGTTATATCTGAATCAATAATGGGCTCCTAGCAAAGGAACTGTTGATCCTAAGAGATACTTTATCTAAACCTACAATGTTCTCATTAAGAATGGCTAGAACTGAAGTCTTTCCAAGCTCAATCTCTTTGAGAAGAGGTACAATTTGTAGATTTATCTCTTTATTGTCTCTTCAAAATAAAAACTCTCCTATCAGGGCAACCACTATACTATAGGCTTTTGATGCCCGATCATGGCCCTTAGAAGGATAAAGGGTAAGAAAATGAGACATAAGGATATTCTTTTCACCCAGGGTGTGCATCGATACCTCATCATGTTGTAAATCAAATAGCTCCACCATCTTTTATATATGTAGGTAAATGAAATATGGCAGGGCAATTTGATTGACCCTTATTTCTGACAGTCGAGAATGGCATTAATTATTCTAGAAAGGGATAGATCTTAAGGTCTCTAAAATGGAAAGAATGGGTGGTGGGGTTCCACAAAGAAAATATAAGTTGAGTCAGAATGTGGAAAGGAATCAAACGTCTTTAAAACTTGCGCAAGGTAGATCGAACCAATTCTAAGATAGAAGAAAATTCATAAATGCTTTTAGTCGTAGTGCAGAAGATGAAAATGATAGATCTAGGTGTGATAATCGAGGGAGGGATATTTATAGAAAACATAGAAGGTGAATAGTGCATAACAGTTGTGCAAACTACTTAAGCTATCTATACAAAGAATTAATGGTTTATATAGACAATTTGATGGTATGTATAGACAATTTTTCCTATAGAATTTTAGGCAGAGTCTCCCTTATATTTTGAGTTTATGGATTTCTTTGTACTTGTTTTAAGGAGCATGTATATATATATAAGTGAATAAAAATAACACAAATGCTTATTCAGAGAATAAATTCAAGGCTATAATCAAAATTATGCATTTATACTGAAGAAATTTAAGAGTTTCACAAAGATGGAGATAAAATCACCTTAAATTATATCCTAAAAATCCTAACTAACTAAAAAAGCATCCAAAAGAAGAGGGCTTTACCATTAATGTTCAATAATGTACAAAAATCAAAAAAACTAAAAGGGTGTTAGGCGACTCAGTCATCCTCATCATCCCTGAGGCAATCCCTTCCTCTTTTTCACAAGCAATGAACTTGTTAGAATCTAAAAGTAACAGTGGTACAATCTACTAGATCTGGGTGTCTTTCATTGCTAAACCTGCTTCATGCCTTATAGCTCCTGGATTAGACGTTGAACCATCTCCTGTAAGACGTACAAGGGTTAAGATGGATAGGATATGGAATGCACACATAAGTATAATCATGGACATGCATACATAATTTTGCTTTTTATTACTAACCTGGACCTCTCTAGTATGTTGGCCCACCATCCTTATCAAGGCAACAATTAAGTCAACCATCCCCATGCTGGGATACAAGGGATCTGCAAAAGAAACACTATTTTAATAACACATAATCAAGCAAAAAATGAATTTGCATAGAAGTTACGAGATAAAGATGCTTATATGGGTGGTTTCGATAGGCTTAAAGGAATAGAAGGATTGGGTGATCTATAAAGCCACCATCAAACTTGTTAATGAGGCAATGTGGCACTTAACCATGCTGTTAGAAAAAAGGGTTGACTTACCCACCACCATCAACTTCAAATTTTTCACTCCTGAAATGCAGGCTCGTTTAAAGCCTCTGATAGTTGGAGTAGGATTCATAAGCCTCCACTTGGAGTATGTCATCATCCTATAGGTCTCTCAATGCAAAATTATCCCCTCATGAACCTTATGTCACAGGAACTCCTAAATCATGATCTCAGTCATGGGGATTGACCCGAGCAGCACCTCTACCATCCATCTCTAATAGTTAAAGCCTCGAACCACTAGTTAGTTCAGACATTAACTACAACACTTCATAGATCTTATCCTCTTCCTTCTTATCCACCCAGAACAAGTTGGAAGATGGACGCTTAGGCATGGGTTGAACATTTATCCCTTCACGCTATAAGAGGACCCTCTCCCTAAGGTACCACTGTTGTAGTGAAGATTAACTAGTAAACGCTACCTATAAGAACAACCCTTCACCTTTATTACCTATGGTTGTCAAATATCAGCAAGCTCCCTTCAGTCTAAACACAGTTGCAAAGGAAGGAAAACCATAATGTACCACTGTAAGTATAAAACTAAGATTAATAAGTGATGCAAAGAACTAATAGTCAATTCATTTAGTAGGATAAAACACCTTATCCAAAGTAATAAAGTTCAGGGAGTTATGCTTGACCTTAATCAGGGACTCCTAGTGGTGAGCGAAGCCCACCTCATGAACCTTAGATAGCAACTGTCTATACCTAACAAATGGATGTCGCTTACTAATAACCCTAGCTCCATGACTCAAGCTTGTTTAAAAACACATGACAATTGTCCAAAGATGACTAAAAGGCAAACAAATAAACTATCAAGCATAAGGAGGTTCAAAGTTACTTACAATGAGCATGCATCAAGCACTGCAGATGTATGATAGTCTTTAGTTGTATTGATCTAAAAAGTGTACAGGTACGCTAGCAAGTGGACCCCTAATCAAAATGGCAAGTGAGCTTGATGTCCTTCATCACAAGCAACAAATAGTTCTCTACCACATCCAAAGGATTTGTGAATAGTTTCCTTGACAAGTTGTATAGTAAGAAGCAATAAGCCACCTAATTGACCGACTCAAATGGGCTATTATCTGTAGTAACAAGAGCAACCACCTTTAAGTTGGATCACTCAAATGAAAGATCCCTTCGTCTGGGGATGCAACTAAGGTGATGGTGAACATAGTCTCGTTGCATCATTGAGTATTATACATCTACATCAGTGGGAAGAGGATACTAACAAAGCAAATCCTAGTCAGATACATGAAGTTTTTATGAATGATTGTCACCACTCCAATTTGTGGCAGGTGGAACGTATGGGTGGCGTCCATCCACCTCTCGGCCAACACCTACATCATGGTTGACTTGCCTCAAAATTCCATATTTGGCAGCATCTTAAGGAATAGTAAAAGGTTGATATCCTCAAGGCAAGCAATGACACGAGGGTGCAGCTCTCTGATCAAGACTTTAGTTGGAGCTGTAGATCTACCTCTCTAGTTGAAGGAGACATCACCCTGTAGAGAATACAAGGTAAAGATTCAACTCTTACATCATAATTAAAGCAAGCAACATTAAGGAAGAAAAAGATCAAAGCAATAAAAAAACAAAAAGTGGCAAATGGGCATGCAAATCAATAAATGATCATTATTTAAGATAGCCAATGCAAAATAATAAAAAGAAAAATCCAATCAATAGCCACAGGTATGAAAAATATGCAATTTCATCAACAAAAAAAAATAATATTTCATATTTTTCTGTGTGTAGGTATTTTATGGGATAAGTCATCACAATTTAATTTGAACCCAGTAGAAATTTGTAGAATAATAAATTAGAACAATAAATAAGTTATTTTAAAAATTGATGAAGGCACATAAATCAAGGTAGCAAAAATAATTGATAGATAATAAAATAAAATTCTAATTTAGTGAGAAAAAGAAGAGAGAAAGCTAACAAAGAGCACAAATAAGCCCAGGGGCTAGCTGAACCCCTTATATAGGAGTTGTCTATACAGACAACTAATGCCTCTTTACATAGGCTAAAATAGCTATCACTCCGCTTTTACACATGGATGTCGTTAAGTTGGTTGTACAGATAAGTCATATGTTTGTACATATCATTAAAAGTTGGCAGACAAAAAAGAGGAAAAAAATAGAAGCCTCCAAATAGAAATGACAAAACTACCTTTTTCACACTACTAAAGCTAAGAAAAGCTATTTCAACCCCCAGTTTGCCTATAAAATCATCAAATTACCTTGTAATGTCATATCTAACCCTCTTAAGGATGTTAGATGGATCTTTGAAGCAAAATCTATATTGCAAGACTTGTCTCAACCGCAGATGCACACCTAACATAGTATTTGATAGTATCGAACCTCAAACAACTATTCTAATATGAATAAACCTCTAAGATAGCTAGAAGTATTGTAATGACAAGAATTCATTCCTAAGAAGGCCAAAAGGGCTATTACGATGTAATATGGCACCTTAACATATTAAAAGGGTAGGTATGACAAAGAATTATCCCTAAGAAGCATTCTAAAGCTAGATTCACCCATCAAAATGGTTAGGACACTATAAACAAATTTAAGAACATCAGTACCTATTAGAAAACTGTTAAGGCCCTTAGTACCTGCGATCAAGCTGCTAAGTCCCCTGGTACCTACTAAAGAGCTGCCAAAATAAATTCAACACCTACTAAAGAGCTACCGAGATCCTTAGTACTTAGTAAAATGCTTCTAAGGCCCCTAATACCTACTAGAATACCAATATCTACTTGAGAGCTGTTGGAAGCATACAAAATACACTAGTACTTGTTAAAATAAACTTTAGTTCCCACTCAAAGAGTTGCTAATGAATTATATCCTTTGGTATATTTTCTAATGTTTACATCCCTGCAATACTTTGTTGTGCCTAATTTAAATGATCATCTCTCAAATGTCATTTTTCAAGCCCTACAAAGCAAGGTGCAAACTATAAGCATCAGGTCTAGGCCCTATGATGCAAGCTTAAAGATGAAAACTATTTGAGTTATTCCACAAAATGTAAGGGGATTATAAAAGAAAGAAGACTAAAAGGCCTTAAAAAGCCCTAGATCAAGCCTCAACCAAGTCTAATAGGCAAACTTAGTTTGCCACTATTTGAATAGTTATGCAACCATGTTACTTAGTTATACAACCAAGTAATAAACCCTACTCCATATAACATTCTAGAACTCCATCCTTTGTAAACCCCTTGGCTGTATAGCCAATATAGTAGGCTATACAGCTAACTTTTTGGTTGTACATATGACTTTAAAACTCTAATTCCAAAAGCTTTATGGCTCTTGTCTACTATGGCTCATGGACGAAATGCAACCAAAACTATTTTAGCTCCAGTGCACTACTCTCACTCTATAAATACCCCTCACTTGAAGAAAGAAGAAAGGCTTGAAAACCCTTATGTTACTCTGCCAAAACTATTACTCAAATAACCTAAAGACATTAAAACCAAACTTCTAATCCATTAAACCTAAGATCGAAGGTATCTCCTAAGGTTTTTGAGACTTTGTTTTACATATTCCCTAGAATTTGAAGGACAACCATAAACTTAAGTGCCTTTAAGGGCAAAGCAAAACTAGAAGAGCATTTAGAACATTAGCTTTCTTTCCCTCTTTTTTCACTTTTGTTTTTGTATTCTTTTTGGCGAGATTTCAATCTCAGTAGCCTATACAATCCACTTTGATTGAGGAGGAACACTATCTTTTTACTTCTTTCCCTATCAGCTTTCTTATGATTTTTAATGTTTTAATGGCTTCCCTTGTGAACACTAGCTACTGAATAGGGTTAGGTTTTATACGTATGACCCATATTCTTCCTTTTAATGAAGCAAGGATCAAAAGGGAAGGGTTTTACACTTGTTTCCTAATGGATCAAATTCAACTTCTTTGTGTTCTTCTCTTTTCATGCCTTTGTTTATTTTTGTTTATATTGTTGGGGTTATTATTGGGATAGGGAAATCTCTATTTCTAAGGATCTCATGATCCTATTACATGCTTATGATATACTATTCTTATGAGTTTTGTCTTTGCCACATGAAGAGGAGTTGGCTAGCTCACTAGCTTGACCACCTTCACTTCTTCTTTATATGGTCCCCTTATACATTTTTGGGAGAGAGTTCATTACTCTATGACCCCATTTTTAGGTTATTCTTAATGATTTGATGAAACATATATATTTATGGTCTTAAGTGAGTTGTCTTCTCAACATTTTGATTTATAACTTTTTTTAATAGTTATGGATATCTTGAGGATGTTATGACTCTTTAGGAGTGTTGATAGATGAGGATCTAATGATCCTAGGAGTCCAAGTTAATCACTTTAATCCTTGCCTAAAGCCTCTCCATTATCCTCTATATGTGTTTTATGAACACCATGCATCATGTCTTTATGTTGTTCATGCCTTTCTTTATTTGTGCTTCATTTGTTGCCATCATTGTCATTATATGGTTCATATGATGTTAGGATGTCAGTGACTTTAGACTTGGACTTTGAATAAGTTTCTTTTGACTTAGAGATTTCGTTCTCCTTGGTGCCTAGAAGGGGAGGTTGAATAAGGGAATTGTAATAATGAAAAATTCAAACTCAATGCCAAAATAGATGAAGAATTAAGGGCAATTATAATAATGAAAAATTCAAACTCAATGCCAAAATAGATGAAGAATTCAGGGCAATTATAATAATAAAAAATTCAAACTTAATGTGAAAATAAATGAAGAATTAACACATAAGATTTATAGAAGTTCAACATAAATTGTCTGTCTTTTCCTCTAGTATTTCCACTAAAGCTTTCACTACTTTGATAGTTTAAGGTGTTATCAATAATCTTTAAACAAACAAGTTTTCAAGCACCTAAAAGCCTTTACAAGTGATAGATTTTCAGGTACTATTAACTTCTTACAAGTAGTTTACAATTACTACTCAAACCTTAACCCAAAGTTGATGATTGTCTAGGTACTACCTTAAACCTTTAACAAGAGATACTTTTAAAAAGTTTCTTAATGCTGAGTTACATAACACGAGAAGCTAAAATTTGTATATGAATGAAAACTCTTTCACTCAAGCAAGAATGGGTGCTCAAAATACATTCACAAGGTATACTAGTTTTAAGTGATTAAGTAACAGTGGTTCTTGAAATGATTGTCATTTAAAATCTATTTTAAGATAACTCTTTTAGTTCTCTATCAAGCTTGATAAATGAATGTCCTTTTAGATGCTAGATCACTTTTTGTTCATAATGAAACAACCTTTTTAAATAAAAATAGCTTTCATAATGGATTACTCACTTAATAAAGCATTTCTCTATCTTTTTTGTTGAGAGTGATTCGTTTTTATAGGTTGAATAAGAAACTAGCCATTACAGAAGAGCTATCACTTCATATTATAGATGTAACCAATTAACACCCATTGAAGAAACTCCATAACCATTGTTGAGCCATCAACCATAGTTGATTTCATATAGATAGGTGGTTGATAAGTAATATTCAACTTCCACAATCGTTAGTCCTATCGAAATGCCCGTTGAAAGCAGCTATTAAGAGTTAGAGTAACAAGGCTCTTCCTTCCCCTTTTTAAATTAAACAAAACATTTCTTCTTTAATGGTCATTGGATATAAGCAATGGTCATTGATTCTAACCTCAATTTCCGTTGGAGAATGATCAATCCCTATTGTTGATTTCTAGAAAAAGTGGTCTTTATGCTTTTTTTTCCAAAATTTTAAAAGGTGAATCAACACCTGTTAGAATTCTCACAATGCTCATTGTGGACATCTCAGCTCCTATTGATTATTAAACTGTAGCTCATTGGGATGTCTATAAAGTAAACTCAAATTATAACACTTTTCCAATGTCAGTTGCAAAAGTATAATGCCCATTGCAAGGTCCAAAAAGCATTGCTCAATCTAAAACATTTCTTATATGCTTGTTGAGAAAGTGTAATACTGGATGCAAGGTTCAGTTCAAGCACAACACCTGTTATGAGGTCCAAAGTGCATAGCTTATACATGAGCACTAATCCAATGCTTGTTGTCAAATGGGTAACGTATATTCCATGAAGGTAATACCCGTTGGTCTATTTAGCTGAGTTTGCTTTTGACTTTCACTCTTTAATACTTTGGGTTTTTCAACCTTTAACTCAAATGTACTAAAGGCAAATTCTTCTCCAAACATTACAGTTCATCAAATTAATGTACCTATAAGTTTTAACGCAAACAATGTTGGAAAAATATTAGTCCTAAGTCTTATTTGTAATAATCAAAAGCAAGACTTGGAACCTAGAAGGTTCAACATTCTCCCGCCCCTCCCCTCCCCGCTGCCCTTTTGATTGTTAGACTAGGCTAGTCATACCTTAGTCAAAACTCTCTTTTGATCTTAACAGTATAGACTTACATGTCATAACATCAATTTTAAGTGTTTATTTTGTAATTTTTTTTATATAGGTATGCATTGAAAGTTGAATGGCAGTCTAAATCTCAAGTATTATGAAAGGCCTTCTAATTCGCCAAAGTGAACTTCAAATTATGACCATTATCTTACAAGAAGAATGGATAAAGTTGGGTTAGATGAAGCCGCAGAGCAAATCACAACTACAATTTTACTAAAATAGTAATCAAGTTGAAATAGAAGAATTCGTGGTAGAAATTATGTCCTTCTTCGCTATTGCGACTTTTGCAATTACATAGAGGGAATCAAATCCTCAACCAGAGCATGCCAAGTTTCCCAAAGAGTTATTGGTGTATCAAAATTCATGAGGGTGAAATATTAGACGAGACTGCAAATTAATGAAGTAACATCTCCTTGTCAAACAGAAGGATTCGCAGTGGCTATGGTGTCCAAGAAGAAAATAAATCATGATTGTAACTTTTGTCTGTCTCGAAGAACATAATGGCTATTTTTCTTAAAAGACCAATGGTAGCGTGCCATGTGGACTAGCTATTAAATACAAATGAGGTTCTTTACCACAATTTCAGCAATTTTAGTATAAAAAGAGAAATTGAAAACACAAATGTCCAATCACGACTATGAACTCAGTCTGATAGACATTTAATGCAAGATCTTCCTAACGCAACTTGAAGATTTAGACATAGTTTATTTATAATGTCTCTTTAGTGGTTATTGTCTATAAATACTCCACCAAACAGGCATGAACGCAAAAGAATAACATTGAATATAACAAACTCTTGCAATTTTGTTTCTCAACCTTTAATTCTTGTATGCGAGTTGGTATTGTTGAAGTATTAAACACCATTCTTATTAGGTTTAAAAGTTAACCTAGTTGTAAAACTCTCATATAGGTTAAGTGTAAGCCTTTGGGAAAACACTTGGGAGGTGTTTGTGTGATCCTTGAAACACAAGTTGTAAGGTTGTATGTAAGCCATAAGACACAATGTAAAAGTTAGTGTGAGATTAGAAAAACCATTTAGTGTTAATAGAATATCCAATTATGAAGAATTGGGGATTAGACATAGGGTTTATTAAGCTATAAAATTTGGTGTCTCTAACTCTTCTCCTACTTTTTCTATTTTAATATTTTAATACCTTCCCTCCAATTTTCATCTTTTAATACCTCTTTTTGAAAAGCTTAGTACAAGGGTGTGTAGTATTCAAAAGTCAAATCTAGAAATTGGAAAAGTGCCAACATATGTCCTTATAGGCAAGCTTTTTACTTATGAGCTAACCTTGAAAAAGCTAAGGAAATGAAGAAGATGATACAGCAGGGGGATAAGAATGATAAAAAAGAAAAGAATACCCTAACCCTTAAATCATTAGCTAAAGAAAAAAAGGTAGAAGCTATTTCAAGTGATGATGATAATAGTGAAAAGGAAAAGGAGGAGCTGGCCATGCTTTCTAGAAGGACCAAGAACTTCAAAAAGGCATTTTCTAACCTCAAGGAAAAGAATAATGAAGTGACTTGCCATGAGTGTGGCAAGTAAGGTCACATTAAATATAATTGCCCCAAGCGAAAGAAGAAGAAGGAATGAGACAAGGAAAAGAAGAAAAGCTTTAAAGCCATTTGGGATGATAGCTCTAATGAGGAGCATGAAGATGAGAAAGTGGCAAATCTTTGTTTCATGGTACAAGAGGACTCTTCTAATGAGGTAAGTTCTTCACCTCACTCTAGTAATAATTATGATGCATTTGATGATGTAAATGATGAGCTCCTTAAAGCTTTTACTTTGATATCTGACAAGTATAAGTCACAAATGAAAACTTATAAAAAGAAATGCTCAAAAACTAGAAAATGAGTTTAACTTATTAAATGAGCTTGTAAGTAAGTTGAAAACTTCAAATGAATAACTTAAAAAGCTTGTAAGCTTTTATCTTCTTTAAATTCCTTGAGAAAGGAAAATGAGTCCTTAAAAGGAGAGGTAATTGAGCTTAGAAATTCTATTTCTAAGTTTCACAAAGGGAAGGAAGTTTTAAATACACTAATTATATCTTAAAGATCTCCCCTAACAAGATATGGTCTAGGCTTCAATGGAACCTCTTCATCTACACCCCCTCACACAACATTCATTAGAGCATCTGCACCTTAAACATCTAGTATTGAGGCAATTGGGAGGAAGAGTGCTCACCTCAAATTAGAGCTCCCTTCAAGACCTAACTCCCAAGGACCTAATTATGTTTCGGTACCTAAACAAAGGTGATTTATTTTTGTTTTGCAGAAATGTATGGTAGCCACTAATAAAGATAATGGTTGACATGTAGATAGTGGTTGCTCAAAGTACCTGACGGGCAACAAAAAGTCATTCATAGCCATAAAAGAGAAAGAAGGTGACAATATCACTTTTGAAAACAATGCTAAGGGTAAGGTAATTAGCATTGGAATAATTGGTACGAATGGTTGTTCACTTATTGACAATGTTCTTTTAGTAGAAGGTTTACAACATAATCTATTAAATGTATATCAATTATGTGATAAAGGTAATAAAGTCACCTTTGACCTTAAAGAATGTCGGGTTACCACTTTGGTGAATAAGAAGGTAATCTTTATGGATGAAAGGAGAGGCAATACCTACTTAATTGACTTAGACAACTTGGCTAACCAATCCTTCAAGTGTTTTATGTCTCTTAACAATAAAGCTTGACTTTGGCATAGAATACTTGGTTATACTAGCATGGAACTCCTACAAAGCCTATCTAAAGAAGAGCATGTAGAAGGCCTTACCAAGCTGAAATTCTCCAAGGATAAGACATGTGGACCTTGACAAATAAAGAAGCAACATCAAACTTCCTTCAAAGCAAAAAATATTATAACTTTGAAAAGTTGGAGCTTGATTCAACTCTAAAAGAATTGGTGATAGATCTTTAGGATAATAAGTCATCACAAAAAAAATTGAGGAAACTCAGCCACAATAAGTATAAAACCTAGATCAAGAACTTCCCGAGGATTAAAGATTCTCCAAATATCATCCAAAGGACCTAATCATTGGTAAGGCATCCAAGGGAGTACGTGCTAGTTCTCAACTTCATTCTTTAGTTAATAATCTTGCATTTGTTTCTCAATTTGAGCCAAAATCAATTGATAAGGCTTTTGATGATAGAAGTTGGGTAATTGCTATGTAAGAGGAACTTAACCAATTTGAGAGAAATAAAGTTTGAAAACTTGTTCCTAGGCCTAAGGAACACCCAGTTTTAGGTTGTAAATGGGTGTTTACGAATAAGTTAGATGAGCAAGGGTTCATTACTAAGAACAAAGATAAATTGGATGTAAAGGATTACAACCAATAGGAAGATATTGATTATGATGAAACCTCTGCCTCTGTAACAAGATTAGAGAGCATTAGGATTCTCTTAGCATATGCATGTCACTTGAATTTTAAACTTTTTCAATTGGATATGAATAGTGCATTTTTGAATGGTCTCCTTGAAAAGGAAGTTTATGTTGAACAACCTCCTAGTTTTGAATCTTATACTTTTCTAAATCATGTTTTCAAATTAACTAAAGCCTTATATGGTTTGAAACAAGCTCTAAGAGCTTGGTATGAAAGGCTTCGTTCATTTCTTTTACAAAATGATTTTGAAAAAGACAAGGTTGATATAACTATATTTTTTAAAAAGCACAATCTAGATACATTCATTGCACAAATATATGTTGATGATATTATATTTATTACCACTAATGAATCTTTTTGTGAAGAATTTGCTAAGTGTATGACTAGGGAATTTGAGATGAGCATCATGGAATAGCAAAAGATTTTCCTTAGTCTTCAAATCAAGTAAACTAAAGAGGGCATCTTCATCAATCAAGCCAAATACATAAAGGTTCTACTCAAGAGATTCGACATGGATAGATGCAAAGTAGCAAAGACACTAATAAGTGCCACCATTAAGCTAGACAAAGATGAAATGGGTATACCAATATATGAAAAAAGGTATAGAGTTATGATTGATTCTCTCCTCTATCTCACTGCTTCTAGACTAGATATTATGTTTAGTATTTGCGTATGTGCTAGGTTTCAGTCTTGTCCTAAGGGATCTCATTTAAATGTTGTCAAAAGGATTCATAAATATTTACATGGCACATTGCATTTAGGATTATGGTATTTTAGGAATTCATCATTTTGTCTTCTTGGGTATTCAAATGCAAATTAAATAGCTAATTTACTAGATAAAAAGAGCACTTCAGGAAATTGCCAATTTATAGGTGAATGTTTATTTTCTTGGTTTAGTAAAAAGCAAGTTTTAGTTATCTTATCCACCACTTGCACCCAAGTACTTTGGATGAAACAATAACTCAATGATCATGGCAAAGATGTTGATCATATTTCCATCAAATGTGATAACATAAGTGCAATAAATCTTTTAAAGAATCACATCCAACATTCTAGGAGCAAGTACATTGACATTAGACATCACTTTATTAGAGATTATGTCCAAAATGGTAATATGGTATCAGAGTTTACTGACACCAATCATCAACCTGTAGACATTTTCACTAAACCCTTTAATGAAGAAATGATGAACTTCATTAAGAGGGAGCTAGGGAAGCTTGATGGAAGTTCCATAAGGTGAAAATTAATCTTGCCTCATTTTCTTGATTGTGTTTATCAATTTATTTGATTGAATGATATTCTTAATAATTACGTATGTTGATTACTTTGAATGTGTTAATTCTTAATGCAATTGTGCTTTTCTATGCTAATTTGCTTAATTGATCACATTTAGAAAGGCCAATTCTTAGTCTTTCATTGTTTTTCTTTTTACCACATAACAAATTCTTTGACCATTGGCTCCTTTATTTTTCGAAAAAATATTATCTGTTACTCATAGAATTTGTAATTAGTGATTGCGACAAGCTAATAACAATCGTGAATTCTGGTAAACGTCAGGCATTGATTGATTTGAATGTCAATCAATAACACCCCATCATTTAATGCATTGTTTACCATTTTTCATTAGTTTTTTTTTACTTATTTAAGCCATCCTAATACTCCTTTATTTTACTTTTACATTTTCTCTTCATCTATCATTCATCTCTTCTCTCAATCTTTCTAAACTCTTTAAACCTTGATCTTTCATGGCACCTAAGAAACTAACCAGAGTAGATAAAGGGAAGGGCATTACCCAACCTCAAAGCCCTCCTCCTCTTCACCTAATGAAGGGAATAACCAAAGAAGAAAAAGATAAGTACAAAGAAAACTCCAACAAAATCATGCAAGCCAATAAAATTCCTTCTACCTCTCTCTCTTTGAATCACTTAGAATCAAGGATGAAATCCATGTCATTCTTTCAAACCTAAGTTAGAATGAATTCATCTTTAAGGATGAACTAAGGTATGAGGAGATAATAAAGAAGTTTATGTGCATTGTTACAATGAGAAGAAGAGCAGTATCAAAAGCAGGTTGGTATGGTTTGTTTTTCAGAGCTTTTGTGGCCCCCTATTTTATAATCTTTGTCTAACTTTCTTCCTTTGTCAACATTTAAGTTGGAGATAATATTCCTTTCATTATCTTTGGACTCATCTATTATGAATTATGGTCATAGATCTTTATCAAAACCAGACATGACCTAAAAAAATCTCTAGCTAAATACATTAGACCCTTACCAATTGGCTTTTTCATTGTATTATCATTTTTTTTGTAAATTATAAGGGTAATGGGAATGAAAAAGTTTCCTAGAAAGACTTAGTATTTTTGCTTTACCTAACTAAAAATAAGCCAATTTAAATAGGCTGATACCTTATGGATCAATTGATTTACATGAGTACAAATCTTAAAAGTCAATTTCTTCTCCCCTCCCAAGTCACAACCATATACCATTTTGTGGGAGCCCTAAATGAGGAAAATGAGAAATTCCTCACTAAAAAATATTTACCCTCCCAAAACATCCTTGATTTGCCCCATTTGATTAATACTAAGGTCATTTATCCAGATACCTATGTATATACCTTGGGGTTTCTTAGGGCAAAGAAGGAAGAAACAACTCAAGCTTAAAAAAAGAAGAGGCTTGTGATAGAGGAAAGTGTCAAACCAATTCCATCTCCTAAACCCAAAGCCAAACCTAAAACTTTTGTCATCTCTCTCTCTTCCATTAATAAGAAGTTGAATAAGGTGATGCATATGATTAAAGGAGATTTCTTCTTCTTTCCCACCTCCATAATGACCTAGTGGACCTTCAAGAGAAGGTGGGTGCAACACCTTGCCATCCCCCAGACTTTGAAAAATGAAAGGATATTCCAAAGGAGGAGGAAGACCAAGAAGTGGAAGAAGGAGATGAGGCTGGAAGATGAGGAAGAGGAGATGAAAAAGTTAGAGATTCTAATGATGATAACATCTCTCCACTTATCTAGTTTTTCTTACTTAGGCTAGTAGTTATTTTTATGTTTTTTTTATTCTTTTTGTATTTTCGCCTAAGTTTGTGATCCTACAAGTTTTTGTTATTTATTCTATGTTTAAATTTCTTTTGTGTTTTTATTTTAATATCAATATAATTTGAAGTTTTTGTTCCCTCTATGGTTGTTCTTTATTTGCATCGCTTTATACTTATCCCTATATTTATCTTATTCTCTCTTTTGATCTTGACAAAGAGGAGCGAAATAATGAACTTGCATGTTATAATTAAGGGGGAATATAAATTAAGGGGGAGCAATTCAATTAGTTTAATTACATTTCAAGTTTAAATTGGTATCTTAATAAGTTTAATTTGTTAAACATTCTTAACCATCTTAACTTCACACTTATACATTCCTTATCCCTTCCAAAGTTAGTCTAAGTTGTCAAAAGGAGAGAATGTTGGACTAGGTTCGTTATACCTTAGTCAAAACTCTCTTTTGATCATGACAATATAGATTGACATGTTCTAACATCAATTTTAAGTGTTGATTTTACAAATTTTTAGATAGGTTTGCATTGGAAGTTAAATGAGAGTCTAAATCTCAAGTATTGTAAAATGCCTTTTAATTTGTGACAGTGCATTTCAAATTGCAACCATTATCTTGCAAGAAGAATGGATAGAGTTGGGTTAGACAAATTCGCAAATTGCAACTGCAATTTTGCAAAGAAAGTAATCAAGTTGAAACAGAAGAATTCGCAGTGGAAGTCGCGTCCTTTTTCGCGATCACGACTTTTGCAATTGCTTGGAGGGAATCAAGTTCTCAACCAAAGCATGCTAAATTCCCTAAAGAGTTGTTGGTATATCAAAATTCGTAACGGTGAAACATTAGTCGAGACTAGAAATTAATAAAGCAACATCTCCTTGTCAAATAGAAGGCGCTTAAAAAACAATGGTAGCATGCCATGTGGACTAGCCATTAGATACAAATGGTATTCTCTATCGTGATTTTAGCAATTTTAGTGCAAGAAGAGAAATCACGATTACGAACTCAGTCTGATAGACGTTTAATGCAAGATCTACTCAACACAACTTAAAGATTTAGACATAGTTTATTTGTAATATCTCTTTGGTGGTTTTTGCCTATAAATACTCCAAATAGACATGAATACAAGAGAATAGTATTGAATATAGCCAAACTCTTGCAATTTTTTTCACAACCTTAAATTCTTATATGTGAGCTAGTATTATTGGGTGTGAGCTTTAAACGTCATTGTTATTGAGTTTGAGAGTTAGCCTAGTTGCAAAACTCTTGTATAGGTTAAGTGTGAGCTTTTGGGAAAACACTTGAGAGGTTTTTCTGTGATCCTTGAAACACATATTGTAAGATTGTGTGCGACCATAAAACACAAACTATAAAAGTTTGGTATAAGCTTAGAAACACCAATTAATGTTAGTAGAATACCCAATTACAAAGAATTGGGAAGTGGACATAAGGTTGTTAACACCCAAATCACTATAAAATTTGATGTCTCTAACCCTTCTCTTACTTCTTCTATTTTCATCTTTCAATATATTCCATCTAATTTTTAAAATTTTTCATCAATTCAACCATTATTCTCAGTGCTCAAGGGCCAACATTGATGATGACAAAATAATTCATTAGAGGTTAAGGATCAAAAAATTGATAGAACAACATATCAAGTTCTCAATTCTTAACTTCTCCCCCTCCCCCGATTAACATATTAAGGTTACATATTAAATTATCATATCGCCCTTTTATTTTTCCCCCCTTCAATAAATTTAATGTGTTATTCCTTTATCAGTATCGATCATATTCTCTCCTTTCTTCCTTTATCATTATCAAAAAAGAAGATAAAGAGCAAGTAAAGATCATAGGCATAAGTAGTTCATAGCTATTCATCATAAAAGAACCATGGAAATGGAACATAAAATTTGTTCATTTCAAAAAGAACACATAAGATGCAGTCCATCATTAGCCACAATTACAAAAAAAAAAAAAAGAAAAAGAAAACAAAACAAAACAAAATGCATAGAAGATTATGCAGATGGATAATGAGTAGTGGATTTGGAAAAAGAGAAAAGTTGTTAGTCTTTGGGTTCTATAGGTGCAAGCTTCTTAGGGTCTGCTATTGTCTATAGTTCTTTAAAGGGAGCATCCTTAGATTCTTGGCTTTTTACAGACTAGACAACTAGCTGTTTTTGATCAATTAGACTCCCTAGTTGCAGATTTAACCCTTTAACAATCCCAAGTGTTTGAGTTACATCCTTCCGTTGAGATTTTAGCTTGTTCATATTTTCATGAAGGGTTGTAGAGGAAGCTTTAACTCTTCTAATAGTAATAGTTAGTTGTTCAAGCTGTTTAAGAACTTTCTACTCAAAGAGGGATATGGATGCAACAATTTCACTTATTCTAATGCCACTTGCAGCTGCAACTTTTACCATAACAATGTCCTTAATATTTTCATTTCCTTATTCTTTTTTAGGGATAACTCCTTCCTTAGGCACCAACTTGATCAACCCACTGTCTAACCTTTGCAAAATGCCTATGCACAACAACATTTTCTCTCCTATTGGCTCATTTACAGGTAGTTTCTCCAACATTAAGTTAATATCTTTAAGCTCTTCCTTAATGGAGGGGATGGCTTTCACAAGTTTGGCTATCTTTGCCATGCAGTGAGCCATCACAAAGACATTTGACTTATCCACATGGTTGTCTATCTTTTACAGTAGTAGTCATTGTATATTCACATTTTTGCTTGCTCTTGATGCACCACAAGTAGAAAAGGTCCATAAAGGTGTAATTTCCATTGGATTGACCTCTGCCATTAATGTTCTATGTTATGAAGCGATGGGCAATCCTTAAGTCATAGCTTGTAATTTTAGAGGCTTTATTGTTATTGCTATTATAATTGGTAGTCCCATCTATGATTAACTTCCAAAACTGATTAATGTTAATCTTAAAGAATGGAGGAGGTTTTGTCAACCCATTATTAGTTTCATCAAAGCATCTAGCTAAATCATTCAAGCGAATCTTATATTTCTTCCCAAATAATCTAAATTGTATTATGCCTGACTCAGCATACACATCACAATCATTTCCTAAAACTTTAAGAGTTATGAAGAAATCAACTATTAACTCTAAATAAGAAGGTTCTCTGACATGGTAAAAGACTTCCCAACCTATTCCAATCATCAATTCTTCCATTTGTTCTTCTAACGTGGTAAAAGAGTTCCCAACCTATTCCAATCATCAGTTCTTCCATTTGTTCTGCTAAGTCATATCCTTACAAGTTATTCCACTCTAAAAACTTCCCATCACACAGTTATCTTCTTACAAACTTGTGAGTCATATCTTTTTCTTTAATACTTTTAAGAGACAAATGATCTACCAAAGTAGCAGTTGCATCTTTTAAGAGGGACTTAGATGCTTACTCTATTTCAGGTTGCTATAATGATTTCCCTTTTCCTTTAGATTCATGGGTTACTTTGGCTATAAATGGTTGAGGTTGAGTTGATGATGATTCTACAATTCTTTTCCTTTTTTTAGCCAACATAGAGGCTAGGTTTTCCTTAGTCTCGGGGCTAGATCTAGAGGAGGATGGTTGGGGGTTCTTCTTTGCAGCTTATTGAATCTTTTGGTGGATTCAATTTTGGGTGCCATGGTACAAAAGATAGTGCAACAAAGATTTGAGAGACATGAAGAAGATACAAAGGAAATAAAAATAATGATTTAGGTTTAAGGGGTTTAAATAGTTATTCAACACCTTCCTCCCTTTTTTTAAAAAAGAATAATTAGAGGTGGCAACGACCATGTCAATAAAGACAATGGTCATTGGAAATGACTGTTAACTTTATTTCTAAAGAAAACATCCAACAATGTTGGCACATTCGTAATAGCCATTGAAAATATGCCAATGACCATTGGGCATTCGCAATGATTATGAAGACTAACATAACCAAATGAAGAAATTTATATGTGATTCAATGGTCATTGTACATAACGAAATGATAGTTGAACCTGTTCTTTAGCTAAAAACTCAATTAAAACTAATTTTTAATGAAACAAAAGAGCTTTAAAGCTCAGCTAATGAATATTTTCAATCAAATTCAATGAAATGATGATGAATTTAACTAAAATTTAGATAGGCTAATCATAATCATTCACAGTTAAAACTTTTTGTCAGTTAATCTAAAAGCTTTAATAGTGATCAAATAGCAATAAATGAAACAAAGCTTTAAAGGTAAATTGAGAAAAAGATGAACCCGATTGATGCTACTACAAGGTGTTGTCATCCATCATTCCAAGTTTCCTTTTGATGAATTGCATTCTTTCATCACAAAAAGGTTTAGTGAAAATATCTTCTAATTGATGGTTAGAATCAACGGATTCCAATACAATGTTGCCATTGTTTACATGATCCTTTATGAAATGATGTTTTATGTCTATATGTTTGATTTTAGAATGTTAAATGAAATTTTTAAATAAGTTTATGGCACTAGTATTATCACACTTAATGGCAACTTGATTGACGATAAATTTGTAATCAAGAAGTTGTTGTTTCATCTATAAGATTTGGGAACAACATAGACCAAATGCTATATACTTAGCTTCAGCAGTTGACAAAGCAACTAAGTTTTGCTTTTTGCTACTCCAATACACTAAGCATTGACAAAGTAATTGACAAGTGCTTCCCCTTCTATCTAAGGTATACCCAATAAAATCAACATCAAAAAATGCATTTAATTTAAGTAAAGAACTCTTAGAATTTCAAAGTCCTAAGTTAGGATACAAATAAGATATTTTAGTATGTGTTTTATAGCATGTAAGTGATATTCCTTAGGATTAGACTGATATTTAGCACATAAGCAAATCCTA